>BJBW01016929.1:0-35870 GCA_004320125.1 Scolopax mira
GCCAAACTAGACATCCATAAGTCCATGGGCCCTGATGGGATGCACCCATAAGTGCTGAGAAAACTGGCAGATGTTATTGCTAAGCAATTCTTTATCATTTTTGAGATATCTTGGAGAACAGGAGAAGTGCTTGAGGACTGGAGGAAGGCAAATATCACACCAGTCCACAAAAAGGACAAGAAGGAGGACCCAGAGAACTACAGGCCAATTAGTCTCATCTCTGTCCCGGGGAAAATAATGGAGCAGCTCGTGCTGGATGTCATCACCAAACACATTGAAGATCAAGAAGTTATCGGTATTGGTCAACATGGATTTACCAAGGGTAAATCATGCTTGAACAATCTGATAGACTTCTATGATATTATAACTGGTCGGTTAGGTGAAGGGAGAGCATCAGTTGTCATCTTCTTGACTTCAGCAAGGCTTTTGACACTCTCTCCCATAACATCCTCATTAGAAAATTAAGGAAGTGTGGGGCAGATGAGGGGACTGTGAGTCCCCTGTCTCCTCAGGGGGGACTGAATTGAGTCCTGGTTGTGTGACAGGACTCGGAGGGTTCTAATTAATTGAGCGGGGTCAAGTTGGAGGCCTGTGATCAGTGGTGTCCCTCAGGGGTCAAGACTGGACCCAGCCCTGTTCAACATATTAATAAATGTCCTGGGCAAGGGGACAGAGTGTATCCTCAGTAAATTTGTGATAATACCAAATGAGGAGGGCTGGCTGACACTCCAGCGTGACCTGAACAGGCTGAGGAGCTGGACAGAGGAGAACCTAATGAGGTTCAACAAGGAAATGTAGGGTCCTGCACCTGGGGAGGAAGAACCCAGACACCAGTACAGGTTAGGGATGGATCTCCTGGGAAGCACTACTGAGGAGAAGGATCTGGGAGTCCTGGGAGATGGCACACTTTCCATGTGCCAGCAATATGCCCTTGTTGCCAAGAGGGCCAATGGGATCCTGGGCTGCATAGGAAAGAGTGTGGCCAGTAGGTCTTGGCCTACATGAGGCCACAACTGGAATATTGCATACAGGGGCCCCCAGTTCAAGAAGGACAGGGAACTACTGGAGAGAGTCCAGTGTAGGGCAATGAAGATGATTAAGGGATTGGAGCACCTCCCTTATGAGGAAAGGCTCAAGGAGCTGGGACTCTTTAGCTTGAACAAGCAAAAGCTGAGGAGAGACCTTATTTATATTTACAAGTTCCTAAAGGGTGAGTTGAAGGATGATGGAGCCGGGACCTTTTCAGTGTTTTCCAGCAATAGGATGAGGGGCAATGGGCTCAAGCTGGAACATGGGAAGTTCCACTCAAATATAAGGAAAAACTTCTTTACAGTGAGGATGATGGAGCCCTGAAACAGGCTGCCCAGGGAGGTCGTGGAGTCCCATTCTCTGGAGATCTTCAAGACCTGCCTGGATGCAGTCCTGAATTATCTGCTCAAGGCATTCCTGCTTTAGCAGGGGAGTTGGACTAAATGATGTCTAGAGGTCCCTTCCAACTCTGACAATTCCATGATTCCGTGAAAAGAAGAACTGCAGTGAAACGACTATTAGCAAGGCTTTTGGTTTTTGTGTGGGAAAATGCTTTTAACTTCCTCAGAAATTTGTAGGGATTAATTAAAGGTATTTAGAAACTAACTCTTATTCAGCAACAGTTGTGTTTTGAGACAAACCAAGGTATTCAACCAAACATAGCTCCATCTCTATTTTTTACATTGGGTCTCTTAAAGACAAATCAAAGAAGCCTCATCAACTCATCACAATGACCATGCCTAGAACATGCATATAATCCTTCAAAATTACTAAGTATTTGGTGCTGCACTTTCCTATAACTTCTAATTTTTTAATGTTTTAGAGTAAAATGTTGGTCTAAAGAGTTATAGGAAAACCAATTAAAAAAACCCCAAACCCTCACCTACAAATTCGGTAGTGCACACAAAACTGTAAGTAATGGGGGGGGAGGGGGAAACAGATTTATAATGTAAGTTCTAGCAAAGAATTTTGGGTGTGAATGGTACTGAAGATGAGATGGCAATAATTAGGCCAAAGAAATAATGTTTTTTTTTTCCTCCATCAAATGCACTGAGTAACAGGAATATTTGCTGTATTAGTCTTTTTGGAATGGTTACCATTCACAAAGAATTCTTTATTTTCTGTTTTCCTGAAAACAGAAAACACCTTTTGCTACAGAGAGATTATGTTGACAAAATTCGGTATGCCTCTTCACCTTTTTTTCCTATAACTAACACATTTGAATACTTTTAAGAAACAGAAATATAAAAAGACTAGCTCTGATTTCAGGTGATGGTAACAGAAATAATTTTTCTATCTTGTATGGAAGAATTGAAATGACATAATTATTGCAAAAATGCAGATTATCTCTTTACAGAGTGTACAGAATATGGGGAAACAAGCACGTACAAGAACATTGTGCAAGAGGTGTAAAATCTCTCTAATGTCATAATGCAGTCTAGATTATTCTAGTTACTTCAACTGCCACATGTATTAAGGCACTGTCAATTGATTAGAAGTGTATAGATGTTGTTCATAATATGGAATACTTTGAGTATTCCATAAGGAAATCTCAGAATACTACTAAAAATCTGGAAAAAATTTATCAGAGGCAAAGGCATGTTAAAAGGTTGACATTAAATACAGTTGATAGTCATTCCTTGAAGGTATTTGTGCTTTTTAAAACAACATAGTGATACTTGCCAGTGCAAAGGAAGACACATTTATAGCAGCAAATAACTACTTGAAAATAGTTTCTCACATAAAATTGCTCTATGGAAATTATCCAGCTCTATACAATAGCTCCTGTCTTTTGAGCACCACCTTTCCTGTCTTGGGCGTGAACATGTACAACACTTCTTTCTTATTACAGAAAAGTTCAACTAGAGCACTCAGCAATTGCTTCCAAGAATAACAATGAACTCTGTATTCTCTTTCTTACAACAACAAAGGAAAACATAAGAAAAAGAGGTACAATGATTTTAATTGCTAGAGTAATGTTGCTCTTTGAACAGATGGACCCAATTTCCCTCTGTTGCTTTCAAATTAGTGTCCCACTTTTAGAAACTGCTAAATATTAAAAGCAGACAAGTGACATGTCAGTGTTTTAATACCAAATTAATACACAAATAAAATATTTCTTATTATTTATAACATATACATGCAGTTGTAAGCTGAATATTTTAGGGAAAGATTGTTTATTAATGAAACAATGCAAAAATTTTTTGAAATTATTCAGAAAATACAGATTTTTTCAGTTCCAGTACAGGCTTTATATAAAGAATTTTATTTTTCTTATTTTTCTAGGGATGTAAACACTGTGTTCAGAATTGTTAATAAAGACAATTCATTATTTAAAACATACAATAAAAATATATTGTAGTTAATTCTAAATTAGCACAAGAATTATCAAATTCACCCATACAGTTTTTGTGGTTTCATGGCTCAAAGTCACATCAAATACAAGCAGTAGTAGTAAAATCATCAGTGTACTTGTCTGAGATGTATCTGTAAAAATCTTACATTTGAAATCTCAAAGTAATTTCAGGTTTTTTTACAAAAGCTTTACATCATTTCTTTTTTTCAAGCGTATTAGAAAAGAGAGTGTTTATTATATGCCTTCTAGACCAACAAGTCCATATACGGGTTAATAAAGAGAAAAAGCTGTTGTCCAGAAATGTTAAGAATGTCTTGCTGTCACTCCTCCCTGTATATAGCTCCATATGACCATGGAATTTCACTGCTGTTAGTGCAATAACCAGTGCATCTGATTGACTAATTATCAATAATACTGCTGTTTATAGAAAGACATTGACTTACAATGCCTGTTTCTCTTATTCTGATGTATAAATAACTGTATGCCAGAATCTCTCCAGCTGTCTGGGGAGGAAATTCACATATACCACTCAATGAAACCATGTTCTGTGTAAACTTTAGTGAAGAATTTTAAAAAAATGTTAGTGTACATTTTCAAGTAGTGTTTTTCTCATTATCCTAATCTTCAGGCATTGTGATATTTATTTGTAACATCCTTCTCAAGAAAGCACTCAAAGCCTGTATTTGCTAATACAAGTAACTGAAGTACTTAGTTTAAAACATAGACAAATTTACACTGTTTCAGAGACAAGCTTTTACTCATTGGTAACCTTGCCAATTAGCACCCACTCAGATGAAGTGTGTCATAAAGTTAAACCTCTGGACAAACAGAAATGCCATATAAATGAATTATATTAAATACAATAATTTTTATTTATTTATTGTTATTAAAGCCATAAGAATGTCTTGAAGCTGTTAAGAGTTTTAAATGCTGCTTTAGAACATGTTGAAAGTATACCATCATTGAAGCATTGAAAATAATATGTTCAGATACATAAAATCAATGTCTGCGCATGAGATTAAAATTTAAACATTTTTAGAGAATTGCTATAAATCTGCCTTTACTCAGGAGCACCCATGAACCACTTTATTTGTTTTTTTTTTTTTTTCTGTTCAGGTTGCAACTAGTACATAGGATATGTGGTTTTTGCTCAACAGGAATGGTTATCAAATGATTAACCTGTAAGAGGTTTAATTGCACATTATTAGAATTCACATACTGAGAAAAGCATTTTGTAATACTTGGTCACTACTCTGGGTATTTTTTTCAGAAAGTAGCTCCATTTTTCTCTAGCATACCTATGGAACATCCACATAATGGACATAACAGTCCACAGAGGAACAATTAATGTTGAAGCTCAAGAGAAGTTTAATTATGACTGCAGATATGACTGCAGAAATTGCTTGGTTTTAGGAAATTTTGATAATGTCCTAGCTAAAGTGAGAAGAAGGATGTAGAGGTAACTTTCTAGTAACAGACATGGTTACCGTATTTTTACTTTCCAAAGAGATAAATCCCTATTTCTCTCAGTAAGTCCTTAAGTAGGGGATATCCTAGCTTTTTCAAATGTCTACCATCTGTGCTTTTTCATTTTTGGCAGGTTGTATCCCCAAAGATTTGGACTACTTGCAGAAAAATAAATGCAATTATTAGCCTTGGCTCCCAAAGCCAAATGTCAGCTATGTACTTGATGGGGGGTATTTAATTTCTTGATAGAATTAATTGAGTGAATTTCACAGTTCTGCCATGTAACTTGCAGGATTATAGAATAGTAGTGCAGTCCGTTTACAACTGAGCAAGCTATTTTGAAACTAGGATGAGAACTATGGTTTCTGTTAGTGTCATATAAATAGTAACTATTATATTCCAATATATCCCTTGAAGGCCCAAGATCAAAATAAGATTGACAAAATATGCTGTGCAATCTAAACATGACATTTTTCTTCAGTTGTTTTTTACAGGTGTTTTTGAGTTACTTCAAATAACTAAGGGAGAAGTGAACAAAATGATACAGTGTTACTTAGATTTGAATCAGTTTTTGACACTCCTGTAACAAAGGCTCTTACAAGATGGCAGCATAATTAAAAAGCATTGGTTCTCTCACTGATAAACAATTCCTTAAGGAGTTGGAAATGAGGGATGGGAATGTTTATGTAAAGTGTCCTGTTGTGGCTGCTCTTAGAGCAAGAATGCTGGTCTAGATGATAGACTTTTAGTGTAAACCATAGTACCAGTTCTTATTTCTGTATGATGAAAAAATGGAGAGAGAAAAAGACAGCATTTATCAGCATGATAGCCAAGAAACACCCCCCCCTCCTCCCCCAAAATCTCCCAGCACATAACTGGTTAAATTAGTAGGGTAAATAAGCACATAAACCATTATTAATTTGAAACATCCATGTTAAACAGTAGGGATGACCTTATCTCTGCCATTATTTTTTTTGTATTCTCTAGAGAAACTTAAAATTACTTTAGCCCAGTGATTATACAGAGGGGACTCAATGTCCGGAAGCAGTGATCCTGCAAGTGGTTTTAGTCTCCATTGCCAACTATAGTTATGCTGACCTTATTGAATGAGCTCACTGGAGGTCATTAATGGGTTCTTGTAAAAGAAAACAATATTACACTTAGGGTTACATCTGAGAAAATAATTATAACTCATGAACATTGACTGTTACTACATCAGGTTGTTATAAATAACACAGCAGTTATTTATATTAATTGTAAATTCAGTCTTGAATTGAAGCTTGAATAGTCTGTCACAAGAAATAGATATTTATTAATGGCATTTAAATTCTATTTTTTTCATTTGTTTTTGATGGCTGAATGTTAATGATGGTAATACTAACATCTTAGAACCTATATTTTTACTTATTAAAGAGCAAACAAACCAACCAGCAAACATTAAAGGTGAACCTTCAATAAATATCTTTGCTTCTGAAAAACTGAAAAATTTATAATCTTCTGAAACAAATACAACTGGAATACTGTTCTTGAACCTTTTCTTAACCTATGAAAAATATTGAGGTCTGCACTTGACCTGACTTCAACAATGATAGTAATGCATAGGTCATTATAACAGTGCTTTGTTTAACAAGCATTGTCATTGATTATAACCAGATTGCCTAAACATATCTATAGCTAGCTTTTTCTGTAGTACTGGAATAGAATTTGTATCTATAGTGTATCTATATTACCATGCACAGTTAGTTATATTTCTTTAACTGAGTTTTTGACTTGCTGTATAAGTGTTATATGTTATCTCCTAAAAATAAAAAACCAAGTGTCAAATATGGCTCCAAAAAATGGTTCGTTAGTCTGCCAGCTGTAAACATAGTCTGGATATACAGTTTAGCCAAATATTTCCATGCTTTTATTTTCTCTAATCTTCCTAATAGCCTTCCTTTTTTTTCTTTCGCTATTTCTTCCTATGGGGTACCTGCATCCCCTGTATCAGCCCTGTTTCCCAGTATTAGAATTTTCTGCCTGTTTTTCCTCTTGTGTATATGCAGCCCTACCTTTAAACACTTAGGGCTGCTGCTTCCTCATTCCACCTAAGCAATAGGAAGCATGCCAGAGACTGCTGTTCTTTCATGTCTTGGCCATAGTCCTGCAGTTTTGCAGAAACTGGAGGCTTGCAGGGATGAGATTGAGTTGGCAACAGGAGTCTTCCTAAGCATAGACTGCAGGTTTTGTTGCCTGCTTCCTGTCCTTTAACTCAGCAGCTGATCAGGGAAAAAGAGGTGTATAAAGATTAAGAAAAAACAAAAAATCCCAACAATCTCTGTTTCTCTTTCCTCCAAGTATACAAAAAAGAGGGAAAAAGGCATGTTGACTTCTGTACTGCAAAAAAAAAAAAAAAAAGACTTGGGACATACTCTTATGTAGAGGTAAGGTATGTGTCCCCAGCTATTCCCAGGCAGTAGTTGAATATAAATGCCCAGGTTGTTAAAGCTATTTTGCACCATATGTTAATCTATATGAAACAAGTCTTCTTCAATAGGCCAAAACAGTGGTGGCTTAAACAGGGGCAGAACAATGCAGCTGCTCAAAGTCTGGGGATATAGCTAGATGATGGGGCCAGGGAGAATTGTTGGTTCTGTGAGGGCTGAGGCATCTGGAAGGTCATGAAAAGATGTAGACTAATGTGTGCGGATTTGGGGCAGTGTCTGTATGAGGAACAGTTGTTAGTGGTGCGGCTCTAAAGGCTGCTGCAGTTAGCCAAGGAGACTTAGGGAGCTTCTGGGATATCCTTTTGGGAAATGTTTTTCTAGAGATCTGAAGATACATTCTCTGGTTGGGCAGAGGACTCAGGAATCTCTAGTCAGTCTCTTGCCAGTGGGAAGGAAAAAACCAAAAAAAAAAAAAAGCAGCTCTCACAACGATAGCTATAGCTATAGTCTTATTTACTGCTATCCAGTAGAGACATTATCAGGAAAAAAATGTAATTTGTAACTTATCACTTTGGTGCCGATTTAGCAGACCTTTCAAAACCTTCTGCCTTTTCTGTAGAAATGCAGGAATGTAGAAATTACCTGCTGTAACTGTTGACTACTTCTTTTCTCTCTTTGCAAGGCATCTTCAGCTCCAGGCCACACTCCACAGGGTTGGCAATGTTATTCTATTTTACTTTATGATTCATTTATTACATTAATTTTGAAGAAGATAGAGGTGGTGGTCAATTCACAATTTAAAATGATTAGTCATTTTGCTTAACTGAGTTACCAGCATAGTGTGTTAATTTGCAGACACATGGGAATTAAGTGTAGGTTATTAGTAGCCCACAGTTTGTGGAAGGTCCTGAACTCTTTGTCAGTTCCTTCATTTGGTCTTCAAGAGTGAGGATTTTTGAAATTTCTGGTTGTACATCAAGGCATCTGAGGAGAGCGTGTTTGCAGTAGGGATGTTTGATATTTAGTTTTGGAACACGGGCAGCCAGCTCTACTTCTAATTAAATGAGAGAGATAGTTTCTCACACAGAGAGGTAGTTGATTTAATTTTCATTTTTGTCAGAATGCCCAGGGCATTGAATGGATGTCTGATCATTGGAACAACATTCTTAGTCCAGATTGAAATAATTAATATAATTAATTCACCACCACCACCAGGGGAGAAATTCTGGGATTTGTTTATTTGTTTATGATTGAAACTGATGATGAATATACAAATCCAAAAGTATGATACTCTTTTCCATGATGCAAGTCCAATTTCTCATGTAAAACTCGGGCCTGTGAAGCAAAAAAGCACTTACTTTGGTTTGTGGAAGATGGAGGCTCTTCTAATTCCTTATTGGAGACTGGACAGTCCATGGGTTACTTGTCCCAGGTAGTAACTGAGACTATGTCCCAAGGGATGCAGATATCTCAGTGCTTATCTTATTTTGTTCTCGAGTATTTTAATATAGTTATAATGAAAGCTTGGCAAAAGAACAGTTTAAAATGTAAAAATAGCAAAATATGCGGAGGCTGCTGTTCATTTTGTAAGTCAAAGCTTGTGACTAAAGAATGCTGCTTAGCAACAGATGCAGAAAATCTGAAGGTGATCACATCATTTTGCACTCCCTGAAATTGATTATTCATATTCATCCTACCTTTCAAGCACCATCCTTTTCATGTCCCTGTGCTGCTTGTTCCTTGGGATTAGGACTATGTGAGTGGCTCAGTCGTGTAACCTAGTTTTATTATCACCCCTACACATGCTGATGCAGCTGTGATTCAGCTGCAGAACTCTAGCTCTAGCTGAAGTTCTCTGTCCCACTGTGCTGTACATAATCTGTACTGCTCATAAGGAACAGGACACAAAGTTGTCCTAGAAAGGAAGGAAAAACACCACAGACCACACAGTTACTGTAGAGGGTTGCTTTATTAAGGACGCACTTGTCTCATTCACCACCATTCACCACCAGCCCTTGCTGTAACACCTCCTTTGCAACTTCTCACACTTAGTTCACCAACAGTTTGACTTCATATGTGGATTTTTTTATGCTTTCAAAGAGCACAGGGTTGCTTTTGTTTCTAAGTCTGATTTAGGAAATTAATCAAAATCTTTATTTTATAAGTATTGCTAATGACATACTCTCAGATCATGGCATTTGGGGAGCTGTAAAGTTCCCATCTGATTCACTTGCCACTGCCATCATTCAGTATGCACAGGGTGGAAGCATAAATACAATATTACAAATTGGTAAGTAGTGTTTGATCTGCAGATGCTTTCCATGGGAACCAAAATTTATGTTGACCAAGTCACTAATCAATTTGGTAGGCTTAAATATAAGCACCTCATAGCCAACTGAAAAATTAAATTGCATAAATAGTCAAAGAAGCAGTGATTTGCATTCATATTTAACTGGTATAGGCCACCAGATGATATCTTGCCTGACAGATGGCAAATAGTCTCTGGTGGGATGTTCGTACTCTTCACTGGGGTGAATTTCAACTTTTAAAATGGAGTTTTGATACAATGTGGCATAGGAGTTATTTAGAAAAGATGTATCTTTTCCAAATTTTTCTTTGTTTCTCCTTGGCCCTAAAGAAAGACACCTTCAAGTAAGAATACTGAAGCATATTTTAGGACTTGAGTTTCCAAAGTCTAGAAGTTACTACCTCCCTCATTGTGTGCCGCAGCAGCATAGAAATACATTAAACAAACAGAATGGATAATCCTTTATTAAATAAAGTACAGCATTTACCAATATGTAAATAGACACTAATAAAAGTAATTAATATTTAAAATTTCTGAAAGAATGCCCTTTAAAAAGATCATGTTGCTATCTGGTTTTTAAGAAAGATATGCTTTACATCATATGCCATAATTATTTAAAACAATGCTGTATTCAAGTTCTTTTTTTTTTTTTTTTCCAACTAGCATAATAATTGCACATAGCAGAGACAGGTGATCATATACAATGAAACAAAAAAGTGCATCCTGGAAGAAGTGCAATCTGTAAACATATCTGCTACGTGATTCTATTTTAAGAGATTCAGGATGAAAAGTGGAGTTATGGAAGTGCTGATTATGACTTTATAATTGATGAATAGCTGTGTTGCAGAAGACCAGAGATCTGACTTGCTTGGTACTATTTCTCTGACACACCCCTACTGGATGTGTAGGGGAGAGTAGATGATGTATTCCCAGGCACCACCAGTTTGTACCTTGTGGACTTTTTGAACCAGATGTGGTGTGGAGATACGGGCAAGTAGTGTTTGATGTTGTGAGCTTTTCATGGTCAAATACTGGTTCCAGTGAGGAAAAGAAGCCCATGTTCTTCTCTTGGAGATAGTGCAGTCCCAGATTAAGAATTTGACTTCTTTGGCATAGCGCTAATTGGGATCTAAGGTGGCTTTGTAATGATAAAAATTGGTATAGTGTTGATGAGCAACCAGTCTGATATATGAATACATTATGGAGTAATATTGTTACATAAAATGGTAAAATGGGTAAAGTGAATCTCAGCTATGTATGGTATGCTTGGAAAGTATTAGATAATTGAATGCTATTTAATACAAATTAATCAAATTTTGTTATCTATGGGAAATCCTTTAGTGTTAGCAGTAATTTTGTGCTCTCCCCATGTTAACAGATAGCTTGAAGGGCAGAGCAGATGTTAACAAGTCCAGTTGCAAAACTGTAACCTTCACAAGCAATGAAAAAGGCCTGGGAAATACTAATTCTTCTTATGTTGATTACCCTTATAATGCACTCTCATAAAATGAAATAGAAGTAGAACCTAAGCTGCAGATTTATAAATAATTGAATATCTAATTTAGTGTTTATTTTATTTGCTAATTATCTTGTTTACTGGCATTTGAATTTTATTTTCTTGCCTTTTTTTTTTTTTTTACAGTTAGGATAAAGTAGTCTGGTGTATGGATTATTTGTCTGCATTTGAGCAACAACTTTTGACTCCTAAAAAGGTACATTATAAGTACTGTTAAATAATTAATAGCTAGTGCAGTAAGTGTAGGTTTTTACATATTCTCAAATGCAAAGAGGTAAAGAGAAAGTGTTAATGTAAGAAGAAGGGAAAAGACAGAGGTCTCTTCTGCTATATCTGCTGAAAAGATTCTCTCCTCTTTCCTGGGTTGCATAACCATTTCTTCCCGACAAGTTCCCCTCCTCCTTAGCTAAAGTTGATTAAATACTTATAATTTCTATTTAAATCTATTTTATACAGTACTTATAAGACGCCTAGATCCTCTACTTGGCACGTACGCACATTTGAAAAAAACCTGCCATCATACAGATGCAAATTTTATCTTCCAAATTGAAGGTTATGATGTTTAGTTAAGATGCAATTATTTCTTAACACACAATAGCAAACTAAGTCCACATGAGCTGTTTAGATAAATAAATACAGATCATAACTGATTTGGCTCTGGTCCTATTTTGGAATCTGCCAGTTTAAGCAGTGTAACCCTAACAGTAAGGGTGAAGCTAATTACAGTTTGCTTAGAAACCCAAATTTTCTAGGTCTGAGCTGGATCCTGTCTGCCAGCCTGAATCTGAAACTCACTCTTTGAGCGGGGACTTGAACTGAAAAAGTCTAGCAGCAAAACAGTAACATCTTGGATCTTGACGCCATGCCACCACTTAATCCCAAGATTTCCTCTTTACAGGGTGGTTATAGACAGCCCAGAAGGTAAGATGAAACTGGTTTCTGGAAAGGTTTCATTGGTGAGTTGGTGTTATACTGGGTCCCAAAGCCATACTAGAGGTGGCAGAACAGCACATGGCTGAGACTGGCAAATCAGTGCATTGGTCCCAGGAATTAAGAGAAATTTCAGTTTATGCTACTCAAAATATCACTAGACACTGAAATTAAGACTTTTACCTTAACCTGGTAATAAATAACAGCATCTTGGAAGTGAAAAAGCATAAGGAGGGATATGGAAGTTAAGATTTTTAAGGTATAAACTCATCTGTGGAAGCAACTTGTTTCTAACCTTGTTAGAATTCTCGATCCAGTTTTAGGATTTGAATTTTTAACAATTTTTACATTCAGTAAACAGACACTCCAAAACCTCACGCATGTTCACAATGCTTCATTCTTGAAGCATTTTATTGTTCCTAAAATTGCATTTAGGTAGAAAGCTGTTCACCTTCAGACAATAAACCATTAAAAAAAACCCATAAAACAAAATAAAACGAAGGAGAAGAGATAGCAGAAACAATCCTAACTGAGTGTTCTGGGAATGATCTTCAGAATTACATTATTTATTCTTGGTGCAGTCCACCAATTCAACAAACAGTTTTAAATATAGAAACTGGGGGTGGGCTTAGCTTACTTTTTTGGGGTCATTTTCCAAGACATGGACACTGAAGATGTGCAGGCTCATATTACCCAACACAGCAGATGCTGTGTGTCTGTGTGTGGATCTGCAAGAGCAAATGTCAATGTGTAATGTTGTGTGCTATCTGCAAAGTTGATAACATGTAAAGGAAAAAGTCAGAGATTCCCGGTGCATAACCGTTGAAATTCCTCTATTTGGGTAATAATGCATGTGTTATTCAAGCCACTAGAAATATGTCAGGAATCCCTAAGAATCTGATTGGGCTGAGAAACAAAAAAAGCCCACGACTTTTTAATATCAGTAACAGTTTATGGAAAAAATTCAAAAGACTTAGTATGTGATCATTCAAACCTTCTGTCATGTAAAATTTAAAGTGAAAAAGAAAATCTTGGTTATGATTTCTGTCAGCTAGTGATGTGCAATGTAATGCTAATATTTAAGAAAACCCCAATTTACAGTAATAAATATATGGACTGTAATAAAGCAGATTTATTGCTGCAATTCAAGGATTGGTTGAGGTATCTTCACTATCTTTAAGACTGTATAGATAGGAACTCATGCACCAAGATTTGCATGGGACATGCCTCAAAACTTTCTAGGTATTTTTTCTTATTTGGTACAGGTAGGAGTATTCCTGGAGGATGTCTAGATTTTTGCTGTTGTGGTATAGGTGATCTGAGCATTCACATGTTGGCCAGCTCTGTGTTAGGAGTGTCTCTCTTCTCCAACTGGTGGTCATGATATAGTGCTTCCAGACTGCAAGCATTATTAATATAGTGTGACATTCTATAAGTTATAGAAAAAGTGGACTGATACACTTCAGAATGCATCTGTAACAAATGAAGCAAGTGGATTACATAGACTGTAGCATTTAGGGTCATGTAATAGTTATACACAAATACATGTTGATTTTTAAAGACCATTGCTCTTTCCAACACTTAACATTCACAGATTTTATAGCTGAAGCAGGAGCAAAGCATGTCTTGATAATGGGAAGAGCTAGATGGGGGGGGGTTGTTGAAGAAAATTTAGATGAAAGTACAAGACATGCTGTTAATATTTTTGGTGTTGCAGATCTCCCAAGACCTGATTTAAATGATTATCCACAGAATATAAGTTTTTGCAGACTCTGAAAACTTGACAATTATATTACTGCAATTTGTTAAAAGAGCTATGAGATATAAATGGCTCAACGAGGTTTGCAACTCCTGCTATCTGTGCATAAGATTCCAAGAATTTTGTTGTATGTAAAAAATGCTTTGAAAGCTTTCCAGGGTTGGAATAATTTATAAAATCAACAGCTTATAATTTTATTGTATCTATATTTGGCCTGGTTTTAATCTGTTTACAAAAAAAAAAAAAAAAAAAAAAAAAAAAAATCCAAAGCAAACCCAAGAATTACATGTTGCAAAATTGCCATTCTGTTTTCTCTACATGTCAGTTTCCCTAGTGTGATGCGCCTCATGTCTGAGACCACAATGACAATGAAGTACAATACATTTTTTTATATAAGCCCCTGGGTATTAAGGACTGGACAAGGCTCCAGTCCAGCCACTCTTGCGAAGAACTCAGTGTTAGTTGTGCTCAATAGACATCACAAACTGCAGCAATATTTAAACAGCATTCCTGAAGGCAAACAGACAATGTTCAGAAGATGACAATGTGTGTCCCTCTTCATACACTAATGGGAACTGGGTAGCTCTATGCAGATAATTCAAATTAGAACTATACTACCTATTTTTAGGGGGGCTGAAATACAGCAATGACAAGCCTAGGCATTGTGTGCCAGTTTTGCAGGGCAAACTCCTGGGCTTTGAGTCACTTCAGAGATCATTTTCTATATCTTTGAAATTTAAATGTTGGTATGTTTCTGTGAACAATACACAGCACTCACTAAAGAGAGAGAGAAACGAGAATTATTTCACCGAATCTACAGATGGAAATTTGTTTCTCTTCTTGCTAGTCCCATTATGCAATATTCCAGCATATACTTGTGAACTTTTTGAAATGGGGTTGATGGAATTTTAATTCAGTTGTGCTATAGTTATCGAAGGGAAGCTGGAGTGGTGAGGAACGGTGAATTAAAAATAAAACCTTTATACATTTATAGTACATATGTGATAGATTTAGTAGTGATTTTGAAGATTCTACCCTCAAAAATTATAAATTTACCATCTGGCATTCTTGAAAATCCTCCTGCAAGGCCCCTGACTAAAATCCTTTAGTTGGTAGTCCCAGCTGTGGTTGCTAGCTTAATAGCTTCTGAAATTGTGTTTAGTCTTCTTTGGACCTAGCACATGGTAAACCTTACTGTCTTACAAAGAGAGAGAGACTTACGTATGATGTTACTTTGAGTCTCCATAAAAAGACTATTTATTGTGATCTGCTGAACAAACCTATGTGAGAAAGATGGCCATTAAAAAAGGCAAGTCAGTTGCAAAACTTTTTACCACCTGTCCATTGTCTTTTCATAAACAAAGAGAAAGAATAAAAATGTGAATGCTCTAAGTGCCATTCTGAGAGTTGAGGAAGAAGCTGTGAGCTCAAGAACAAGATTGCATTGCTGAATAACAATTCCAGTTTCTAACAATGACAATTGTTTTAATAACTACAGTCCGTGGCTCTTTGATAGTAGATGGTGAAGTTGAAGGAAAAAAGTAATGCTGAGTTACAGAGTGGAAATTAAATCTTTATTTTTACTTACAGAGGGAAACTCATACAAACAGAACTATGGTAAAATGCAGACTAAGAAAATAGTATCTATTTACCCCCAATTTAATATTCTTAGGAAGACTGCTTTATAGGAGTTGAGGATTAAGAAAGTTTTGCCATGCTCTAAAGAACCACAATAAAATTAGTATATATGCAGGCCCATTTTGATATATTGCAGCAACATGTTCTGTTTAGACAACAAATCACCATAGCAGTGTAGTAGCCCTGGTTATCCTTACTCAGTTCAGTTAGACAGAAGAATTAATCTCCTCGCTAAGTATTGTCTAGCCAAGCTACTGAACATTTCTCCTCTGTTTTCAAGACTGTGTGGCTGAGAATATTTCTTCCTTTTAATTTATTGTAGAGAAGCTTGTAAAATGTTTTCTACTTGATCAAAACTCAAGTAAAAAAAAAATGGCCAGCCTGTTTGTCTTGAAAAGTCTGGGAGATGAACTCTTAACATTTTGTACTCAAAAAATGGCACTGAAACTTTATTGGAGTATTTCCTTGTACAACCATATCAAAACATTTAGTCAGTCATGTACATCCCCTCGCTCTTTGGCTTTTTATATTGGAGTACGTTATTTTTCCCCCAGAACCTACTGGCTGATTCCAAGAATAGAATACAGAGGGAGATAATAGTAATAAAGTATTTGTTTTCTACAGGATCATCTTAGTTTCCTCTTATTTAGTATCATTTTTTTCTAAACCTTGTTTTATATGTATGTATGCCAGCTGCATCAAGTTAGTGGGGAAAAAAAGCTAAGTTGTTATGATACTGGTCCCCTTAAGGAATCTTAAGAGAAGCCAAAGCTAAGAAATGAACAATTTGAAATGTCAGTATTTTATCAACTGAAGCCACTGTTACTCTGAATTATCTCTCAATGACGTTCTGGGTCAAATTTCACTGTGATACTGTCTGATCCCATTTTTAGTGGCTGGCAGGGGGAGGAAGGTTTAAAAGTACTCTTTCTGTTACTCAATACTTAAGAGTCTTTGGCATCATTCTGTGCCACATGAATCACGCAATTCACGTTCATACATGTCAGAACTTGAATCTCGATTTAAAACTAAACAGACAAAAGCAACTCCAGGTTACAAGAGATGCACCCAACAATTCTGTACTAACAGCCTCACCAAACTTGCTGTTACTATAGTTATTTTTAACTGATAAACATCAAAAAAGATTTTCTGTTTACCTCTCCCCCATCATCTTGTAGACAAGAGATATTATTTCTTGTGGTTTGAAGCTGAACTTAGAATTGGAAATAAAAAAGAAGTGAGAGGTATTATTATCAAATATACATTTCAGTAACGTCCCATTCTTGACTAGGGTGCTAGTCAACTGTGGAACATGATATCAGGAAGATTATTTGAGAGAGGAAGTTTTGGAAAGGCTCACTATAGAAAAAAAATGGAAAACAAGTGTATACAATTGCAAATTAAAAAACCATTAGTGCATAACATTGCCAGTGACTCTTTTGAATGCAAGAAGGTAGCTCACATTAAAGTAGCTATTATGGACTCCATATGGAAAACATAAAAGGGGTTATGCTTATTTCGAGTCAATTCTGCAAATATCCAAAATTCTTGCTATTACGTCAAGAAAGAGAGAACAAGTGAAGTTACAAATTTATTACAAAATCCTAGAGAAGTTTCTGAACTTTCTGGTTTATGACCCTACTTGCATTTCTTAAAACTACATACTGTGGAAAAGAGCTCAATTGAATATTAACTTAACTTAGGCTATTTTTGAGTAAGAGCTAAAGAGAACTTTATCCTAAAATGGCCTTTATAAAAGGATAGTAAACCTTGCTCGCCTGAAATAACAATTGTCAATTGGGAAGCCCACATATGCCAAGTTTCTTTAATGGCCCTCGGTTATATTTCTTTATGCTGTTTGACATATAAGTAATGTATTCCTTTAAAAACTATTTTTTGGCAGATGTTTGCTTTTGGATTCTATCTTACAGTCATGGAATTGGAATTCTGGATTACTAAGGAAAGCTTTAGAGAGAAATGTTTTTATTTTTAAAATTGTATTATGTGACTTTGATCTAGCATACAACACAAAGCCACAACTTCATAACTTCTACATATACCCTTCATTTTCACCTTATACAAATATAAGCAAAAAACCCACCAAACCCACTGACAAAGCCAAGATGGAGTGCATCCAACGCCCCCTCCCACCCCAGCTCAGTAACAACTTAACAATGCTAATAGTTCAACAAAACATGTTTTCGAAAGTGGTTCAGCTCTCCTTTTCCGAATCAGGCTTGACAGGCCATGCACACAGGACAGTGATGGTCTCACTCTGGTTTTTCAGTTCTTTTAGCACCACTTTACAGGCATTCTCAACACTGAGCATTTCTGAGCTTATTACTCTGAATAGGCACAAGCCTCACAGAAAGAATTCTCTTTATATTAAAGCAAATTAATTAGAATATAGGGAAACAGAAACCTTAAGATCTGAATTATAAACCACACACTAAAAAAAAAAAAGTTCCAATATCAATACAGCCAAATGAGAAACAAAATAGTTAACAGATTTTAATCTTGTTATGGATGTATTTAATACTGAAAATTGCATCTGCAGGAAAATGTTAACTTTGGAAATCTGTCACAGCTCAGCTGTGGACTCTGAGGTAACAAATTCATTGTTCACACTTAAAATGCACAGCAAACATTAAAGTTGAGAGTGCGCAGTACAGCTTTTACTGAACCTGAAAACAGAAACCCAATAGTTTCTCCTTTAATGATGGAGATTATATTGATCTGTTGGTAGCATTAGAATTGTATAAATACATAAGTGCAAGTCATTATAGATAAAGATTTTGTAAATGTTAATGTAAATACATTAGCATATAATGACAAAGGACCAGGACCAACCCTTTTGGCAATGGCCATTTGTTAAATAATTTTCATATCAAAGTTCAGTGCAAAATACATTTTTAACAATATACACATTCACAAGCTATCAAAAGAATAACAGTCTTATGCTACAAAGAATGCTAAAAATTTTATCTTCCGGGTAACAATAGATTTACAGAATTTATTAACAGATGGTCTATTTAAGACATGAAGATGCAAGTGCAATAGAACACAGAAAGAAGACAGTATTGAAAGCCTTGTCAAATTTTGGAAAACCTTACTTAGAAAACTATTGCATTTTATGAGAAGAAATAAGCTCTGATATAATGTCCCAATGCTATACCTAGATTTTTCACTTTCAAGTGAATGAGGTAAAAGAGCTATTGAAAATTACTAAAAAATTAAAGCATCTTAAAAGTATAAATAAGGCACACTGAGAATTAAGTCGTATGGAGCCACGACAGAATCTTTATCCAGGCTAGACCAAAAGAGCATGCTTTGCAAAACCAAGCAAGACAAAGCTGTACCAACTTTAGAATGTCAAGAAAGGAAGTATAACTTCCAGTAAAGTAAGCAAATACGATATAGAACATACCATACAATTATAATTTACTGTGACAAAAACTTATGATAATGTTCTGAAATTCATGATAGAGTCCAAGTACATTCTCCTAAACAAACTCCTCTGACAAAAGACAATGATGTGTTTCAAATTGCTCCACCACTGTCAGTTTCCAGAGAGCAAGACATTAATAAAAATGGCAAAAGCAAAGTGATGTATCATGCAGCATCATCCATACTAATCATAATACAGTACATTTTTAGCTTTAACAAAACATCATAACTTTCAAAAGAAAACATCTTTATCAATTAGTCTTAGCACTCAATTCTTATGGACATGGTGAAGAACTCAATTCAGTTGATTCAGTTATACTATAGAATCGGCTAAAGTGCTGTAGAAAGAATAAAAATAATTTGTATTTCTCTATTAAAAAAATCTTGAAACTTGCCTTCAGTAATAATTAACTCAAATGTTAAAATTGATGGGACAGCAGTAGCAAGAAACAGCTAGTTATTTTAGAGGGCATTTATTAAAATATTTCATGTACTTTGCCAAAGTACTATGCAAGAAAAGCTTATCTATGCCCCATATTGAACGATGTCATTTGTCAACTTTTGCTTTTTCCTTTAGATATTGCCTCTCTGTAGGTCAAGTGAATAAAGTCAAAGAGTTGTGTGGCATTGGCAGCATTACCCAAGATTTTGGATAGTTCGTCCTTTGACAGCATCACTAGCTCTGCAATGCTTTTAACGTGGTTCATTAAGGCACAGCAGTTTTTTGCATTAACACCTGGCATTTTTAATAGAAAGTCCTGGGGACCAGGATTATACTTGTCTGACTCGGGAAGAATTTCAGAATCTGCTGTGATGGCCATTGCTGTTTCTGCATCAGGTTGGGGATGGTTTTGTTTTAACTCTTCAAACAGTTCAGCAGTAGCATGGGGTGAGGGACACCACAGGATACGCAGCTTTGGGAAGTGGAGTGTAAGAAGGGTTAGTTTAGAAGTAATATCACTACTGGAAATCTCCTGATGTAGAGAGCCTCGTGGAATAAGGGAGAAAGGTTTGTTGGGATCAAATTCAATCAGGAGAATTGGTCGCTTATAGTAACGGGACATAGAAATGCATTGTGCATATAGGCGTCCATTATTTAAGGAGCCAATCAGATCACTGATACTTTTCCGCTCTACACAGATATCAGGAGTTAAAATATAATCTCCAACTTCCAAAGTAACAGGCTCAATATCAATGCCTCGACGGTGAATCAGTGATGGAAGCTCACTACGGAATTCCCGCATATCCACGATTATGGTTTGATGAACATTCTTCTGCTCCTGTCCACCTGGAGAGCAAAATAAATACAGTTAACCTAATACCTATCACCTCAGACTCTGTTTTTATAGTATTCCTGTGCTCTGCCAATGCTTCTGTAATGGGCGACTTCACATCTCACTATCTTCACAAATTCAGCAGTATAGTAAATCCAGATTTTATTTAATTTTCCAATGTTATAGACAAAAATCAGTTTCCAAATTATAAACTGTATTTTATGGTGTAGCTCTGCTATAAGCTTTGTATATGTGACAATGAAATATGTTAATCTGTAGATTTAAGTTATTTAATGCATCAAGAAAATCTTCAAAAAGTTGTCTGGAAACCAAGGTAATGAACAATCCATTTTATTTCTATCTCTCTGTTTCCCACAGAAATATGGCATTTTATTATAGGACCTACATTTTAGCCTTCTCTAAGATAAGATACATCTTAAGCTTATCTAAGATCTGTAGCAGAACACATAAAGAAACTGCAGCATCAAGGCCACAAAAGACATTATAGCAAAGATTAGTGAGCATACAGTAAAGGAGAGCAGGACTACAAAAATGACAGCAAAGAAAAACAGGGGCAGAGCTGTAAAGGTAAAGATGGAATACACATGTTAAAAGAAAGGAACAAAAGTGTGGTTAGAACTGCAACAAAAGATGCTTTATTGGAAAGAAAGTAGACAAACCCCACAATCTGCAGTTGTTTACCCAGGCAGTCTCTCTCTTCTGCCAAGATCAAAACAAGTCCCCAACCTTTACTAGCTCAAGGATGACACTGCCTTTGACTATCTGCAGACTTCAGTTTTAATTTCTCTCCACCTCACTACAAACAATACTAGACAGCCTCATAACCAACAAGCTGACAAGTAACAATCCAAATAATATCTGTTTTAATGGTAAAATACTTAATTAATCTAGATTTTCTTTTCAAGGAAAAGCATAATTCTTTGTCATTGCGCAGACAGAGGTTTATAGAGTAGGTAAAGAAACATTATCTCCATTACTATCAGGACTGCAGAGTCAACATGCAATGTGTCCAAGACCCAGACACCTGGGATAGGACTAGTTCTAGGTCTTTTCCAAGCTTAGAGCTGTGGCCCAGCTTCAGGAACTGCTCACCTGCTTTGCGTGTGTCAGTAGAAACAGAGGCAGGTTTAGCATCTCTTATCAGGTCTAAGTTTGTTTCATCTCTTCCTTCTCTTTCTTCAGGAACAACCATGCTGGCCTTCTCTCTAAGGAACCACAAACAAAAAAACTACTAAAAAACTGCAATTATAGGAGGAAAATAGAGTAAAATACTTTAATACCTTTCACCCAGATGTAAAATTATATTTAGTTTAATACTAATTACAGATCTGATTGGAAATCCAATTTAGCAGGTTTTCTAGATTGTTGGACTAGATGCTGTATTTTTATTTTCAATTGTTACCACTCTTTAGCATTTGATTTTTTTATTTTTAGAACTTCTCAGGGCATATGAAACAAAGGAACTAATGACTAGTAATAGCAGTATGACCTCGTGAGAAGACACACTCAGTAAAAATAGTGTCCTATACAGTATAAGAAAATAATTGTTTTGGTTCCCAAACCAACTTCAGTAAAAAGCCTTAGAAATATTTTACAAAAAAAAAGTTACCTGCAGACAAAACCAGATTTACAGAAATAAAATTCATAGCCAACTGGGTAAAAATACAAGCGGTGCTATTTAGCCTTTGAAAGTCAATACTGAAACCCCTAAAATTAATAAATAAAGTATCAGGTAGTTTGGAAAACAAGTTTGTGACTTTTTGTTGATTCTCAATGGGAAAATTATCCTAACATCTGAAAAGAAATTAAAGAAAAAGTTTATTTAAAGCTTTCATGCAGTTAAGAACTTCACTATTTAAAATGTAAGCATATAAGGGAATTAACAAAACATTAATAATAAAGGTAAGTAAACTAGTTTTGTTACCGAATGAGTTTTTCAAAGGCCTCCTTCTCTTTTCTCAGAGCTGTGAGATAACGCTGTTCTTCTGTTGAGCCCCCATATATGAGGAAATAAACCCTGTAGGTTCAAGAGAAAAAAGAAAAAAAAGAAAAAGATCCCAAAACTTTGTATTAAGTTAAAAATAAACTACAGTATTTAAGATTAGTAGCAAAAGTGCCTGACAAGTTAGTATGTGCCTTAAAAAAGGCAAGTGAAAACTTCCTATCTTTTTCTGTAAAAATATTCCAAAATCAGCAACAGAAATTGTTATATACAGTGTTCCCTGTTTTCACAGTGACAGAAATGTTTACTGGAATTCTGGGATTCAGACAGAGTGGACTCAGGTTCAGTCAGCCATTCAATAAAGACACAAGGCCAGTATAATGGAGAAGTTACTTTCTTGCTGTTTTTTAAATCTTCCCAGTAGAATATATATATATATATATATAACAAACTAAAAATTTGCAATAATCCTGGGCTAGGAAAAAATACTAAGATTTTAAAATTAGATATTTGTTCAAGGATATCACAGGTTCTACAAAGAACAAGCTGTCATTTATCTCACACAGATGAGCACACCAACAAATTGAGTTTTATTCTGCAAATAGGGATTTATATGGACCATATAAGAATTAATAATTACCTTAAGGAATAGTTACCTATAGCTTTTCAGCACAGTTATTTTTTTCCAATATATTTTAATTGAGGTACATTTTGACAGACTGATAGGATTTTATTCCTACGACTTTTTTTTTTCTTTTTTTGAAAAAGCATCTCCTAGGCCCTACTCACATCCCATGACTACATCTACTTTTCCTGCTCTGAAGCGTGGGAAGCTGTTGCTGATTAGGCAATGAAAAACAAATTGCACAAATAAACAAATAACCAGTAATTATCCTCATGCAATATGCTCTGTCAGTTTTGTAATTTATATCTGCACTAAAGAGTCCTTACCTGGATATCAGGTACAGACACACTAAATACCACCAGACTGACTTGCATTTTCAATATATACTATTCTTTGACTGGATAATTACAACTGCTCTTTTAAATTTATGCAAATAATTTTCATGAAATTATTAAAGTGTTGTATTCCAAAGCTAAAAATTTAATATGACAATAAATTGTGTTTCAACTGTAGTACGAAACTGCCATAAGTTATGTTCAGAGAGGTGCAGATGTAACTACAGTTTACTGTATTCAAGAAATGCTATATCAGGCTGTCATATAAATGAAAATAGTGCAGAAACTCAGAGTATGTTAAGTTTTCTGTATTTTTAAATTAGTCTGTAGTATCTATTAATAAGAATGAGTTTTGCAATTTACAAATGTATCAACTATATATACATAATGCCGAAATCTTCCCATCAGCTCACATTAGAACTGAGTGTAACTGCAAAAAGTTATTTTCTTTATTGTGTTTTCCTTTACCTGTTTTTCTGTTGCAGTTTCTGATATACTGATCTTCAGCTTGACCAAACAGCAGGAAGTGTGAAAATTAATTAAATGCAAAATGAAGCTTTTTGTGTAAAAATCATACTTCTAGAGAAGGTTTAAAAAGAGATTACAACCTCAAAATGAACTTTTTGCCACTAAAATCATGTAAGAAGAGGTCAATGGAATTAACTTTTTTTTTTTAAAGTACGTATGTTTCTGTCAGGGGACTAACTACCTGCTTGGAAGGAAAAAATTATCTTTTGGCTAAATTGGACATTATGCTTTGTTTAAAATTAGAAGAGGGCTAATCGGGAATTAAAAGATAGCTAAAGAAAATCACTAAATGCACATTCTGCATTGACCACTGAAAATACATTTTTATTTTTTTCTTTAAGATGAAGATTAGACTGACCAAGTCAACTTGCCTCAAAGGCTTCCCAGGCCTGCTGGCCTTGTAGATTTCCAGCTGCCGAACAAAAGTTAGTTCTGCATCATATAATACAACATATCTTGGTTCTATTTCATGCAGTACCCGAGTGAGCGCATAGGGATCGCTGCAACCTTGCAATGGATGAATAATTGTGAGTGGGTTCTTGAAAATACCATAGTAACAATCTGAGGGCAAGTTCATATGGAAATCTTCAGGACTATTCTCTTCAATACTCCTTTCTTGGCTACTGACTGGTTCTTTATTATCTTCCACCTCTAAGTCCTTTCTTTTTTCCTCCTCAGTTTTCCCTATCATTTCCATTATAGTCCGGTCTTGCTGCTTTTTGTGTTTATTTTGTTTTGAAGAAGCTGTGAGTTTGGCTTTTTTGGCTTGAGGCGCTGTGTCTGGTCTGGCATTTCCTTTAGACTTGACAGTTTTTTTGTCCTTCATCCACACTTCTGTAGCTTTCTCATCCTTTCCAAAGGTTTTGTTATACAGTCTTGTTAAAAAAGCTTCTGCTCCAGCAATAATATACTCTCTGAGCTGTGCACAGGCTCGGTCATCACTGGCACAAATAAGCACTTGCCCTGCAGTCAAGAAACAATATGTTTATGATCTGCTGCACTGTACTTCTTATCCAGCTACAAGACATCTCTGGAGCAAATTGTTTATAATGATCCTAGAAGCATGTAGAAGCCAAAAGCCTTTACACTCAGTTGTCACGGTTGCTCTGGTCTTTCAAGGAGTCTAAATTACATGATGTTTGTACCAAACAAGATTTTGAGAACGTTAATGAAAGTTCAGCATTCCTTATTCTTATACCATATAAAATAGTGAGGCTTTCCTTTTGACTATCTGAAATGAGGCAGATACAGCATGTATTGAAACATACACGAATAACTTTTTTTTTAAAATTTAAAATGTGTATGTGATAAGAACTTATTTCAGACCTAATTTTCAGCCTTTGTCATTTGTGTTAGAATCTAAAAAACATGTTTCACACAGTACTATTAACATTTGTGGGCCTTGAATAACAATTCTCCATGAGCTGACTCAGATAAACTCCTACTACACTAGGTGAGAGAGCCATTTCTCATCCAGAGTCTGAACACTGTGGGTGGGAAAAAAGAACACTTTTTTACCCTTACTATTTCCTAAAATAAAACTTGGTGAAATTTAAGGATGAAAAGCCCTAAAATAGTAAAGGCAGCAAAGCAATTAGTTAGCAACACACTTGCCTTCTACTCTCTACCCAATTTAGTTGTATCTCCTGTAGAAGCAAATTTTCAGGTGCATGAGAATGTGTGAGATGGAAAGGGCATAAGACAGATCCTCTATTTTATTTTTTTTTAAAAACAGAACTTGATAAATGAGTGAATGGTACCTTCATTATTATAAGTTTCCACATTAGTCTCAAAACCAATAAAACTAATAAGGTACCAGTACAATAACTGAAATATAAGTTAAAAAGATGTTGTAATAATACAGGCTCTTTCCTAAAGAGTACTGCATAATAACGAACAGCATTTCTCTTTTAGAACAAGAACTGAATAGGAGTCTAAGAAAAAAAACTAAGTAGTTTTACGTAGTTTTTATATATGCATACATAAACTTATGTTTTAAGCCCACAAATTATTAGATTTAAAACTAGCTCTATTGTAAATCTCCTTAAAGAGTTAAGCTCCTTCTCTCAAGAGTTGTGTAGAAGTAAAAACTTGCTGTACTGAAAACTTACATCATTAGTATTCTCTCACCTGGACCACCAAGGTCTTCGCTGTTCTTATTCTCATTTTCAATCTCTTTCAGTACTTCTGTCAAAGCTTCCCATTTGGGGTTTGTTTCTAGAACCAATTCCCTTTTCAGTTCTGAAACACAAAAGATTGAACACAGCAGCTCTTACAGACAAAATATCCTTTAGAACTTTAAATTCATGGTTAGATATCAATAGCGTGATGGTTGTTGGAAAATATAATATTCAAGAGCCTACATATGCAAGTTGTTACGATGATGGGATGGAGAGCACTCTTACAGAAACATTGATTAGCTAAGCAAGTTTAGAACCCTTTACTTCTTTGTGATTCTGTTTTATGTTGTTTATTATATTCTTTTTGAACTAAGATTATGCCTTAGCTTATCCCAGCTAACAGATTGGGATCTTGAGCTGCATAAGATCACGGAGGGAGCCACAGCACAAGTAATAATATGCAGAGCATTTGAAATCGTGTGACACTCTCAAACTTAAAATAAAGAATGATCAGTACCATTTTCCTTCTTTACATCAGTTTTTCCAGAGACTTTACCTTTCTGATTTAGTTTCTCATCTGCAATGTGATAAACTCTAGCTCGAGCATTTACAAACATTGAAGTACTGGAGTCAAGAAACAGCCAACCTAAAGAGGAAAAGAAAGCAGGAGTAGTTTGACATCTGCAATGTGTATGTGTTTCAGCCCTTTCCAATAAACTCCAAATGTCTCATCTGGAATACCTCTGCTACCTGCTTGCTGTGTAACTACTAGCTTCATAGGAGACAGAAATGTGATACAGATCTCACACTGTTAAGTAACAGCAGTTAAGTGGGAAGATGAAAGCATTATCTGTCAATAAAAACCTACGTCCTTATGGATGGTTATATAAAACCTAATTAGATACCTTCATCTGTTTAGGAATGTTAATTAATAATATCACCATTTCAGTGTTTTCACACATTAACTTGTATGGTTATTCAGTGTTTACCTGAATTCTCACCAAAAGCTTTTTCACTAGATTTCAGTGACTCCAGAAGACTAAGGAAAGTGACACAATCATACTGAGTCAGATACAGTAGCAAAGTACGTAGTATCTTCAGATCCTGGACCAAAGATTTTGTCTTAGCTCCAAGTTGATGCCAGAGAGGATCCAAATAGTGACATATTGTCTAGAAATATAAATTGGAAAGTTCAGTATGGCAAATATATAGTATAATAATCAAGATCAGAATGCACTTTTTTCCCTTTACAGAGGATGCCACCAGTTTCCCAGTTATTAAACATACGCAATTAAAGATGTGAAGGTGAGATTTTTTTTTTAAATAATCATTTATTGCAAAGTTAACATAATATAGATGTTTATGTAAAACATTTCAACAATCAGCAGATGTACATGATTTAATGCTATTCAGTGTATATTTCCATGTAATAATAAAATATTGGTAAAATAAGAAACCCCTTATTTTACTGGTAGTAAAGTAAGGTAGTTTTGGCCTGTGCCTTTAGTATTCGGTATCCTTCACTTAAATAAGAAACATTATAACGTCATTAATTTTCAAAATTAGTACCACACAGATATGCAACCTACAGAGCATAAGGAAAAACACTCCAAATATTTAAAGTACAGAAGCAACTGTAACATCACCCTTATAGATTAACACAGTCTCTCTCCATGTACCAGTAATAAACATGTCATGGGAGAATACTCAGTTGCTGCTGGTTATTTATTTTACAAATAATATTTTTGCTTGCATAGCAAACAGTTTGAAGACCTACATCCCTTTAGTTAGACACAGCAAAACAATCAAAATGGTTACCTTGTCAAAAGGTTTACCAATAGCATTTTCTAAAGATAGATCTTCTACTTCAAGAGCTGGATTATAGCGTTTGAGTTCTCTCAGACATGCGTTCAAGATGTCCAGGATTGAAATCTGGATTGCTAGCATAGCAGGAGTCATGGATACATGGATTTCTACCACTTCAGGTTTATGCTTCTCTAAAAATGAGTTCACTGCTATATGAAATCTAAGAGGAAAACAGCTTATTAAGAGTTACATGGATGGTTTGTTTGACCTACAATTACTCAAAAGTTTGTATAAACTACAATTTTGATTGTTTTAAACATAAAGAAGTTAATTGAAAAATAAGTCAATTTCTACAGATATGAAGACTGCAATCTTACGAACAGCCTCAGAAAACCACTTATTCCACAATTCTGACTGTAGTCATTCTAGTCATGTGAACCTATATACTGTGCTACATTCTACATCATTATTACACACAACAAGTATTAACGTAAATACAAAAAATCTCCTAAAGGAGAAACTGGAATGGGCTCATAAATCCTATGTGGACCCACTAGCAGATTCTGTGATATTCCCATTCTAAGCAGCAGGTCCCTGTTAGATCACTGCCCTTAGAGCCAGTCTGGTTGCAGAAGGACATCGATGCCGACTGATGCCTGTCACTAACAGGACAAGGCTCGGAGAACACCATGTCCGCTGACCTCTGATAGTCAAAGGGCACTGCCCTTAACTGCATGCTTCACCCCCAGCCCTTTTCATGGTTCAGAAGTCAAGGAAGAGAATTTAGGGAGCTTCTGTTCAACTTTTCCTGTCCTGGTTATGTCCATTTCTAATTCTTTGTGATACTGAAAGACAGACTGTTGAATTTACAATGCAGAGCACCAGCACGTTCCTTCTAGACCAGACTGAAGGAACCAATGGGTGGAGCTCCTGCCCCAGGCAAGAGCCCTGAATCATCTCAAGTGCCCAGTTATATTTGTGACTCTGCTCCTGAAATACTTAATGTGTCATAAACTTGGCATTTTGGTTTCTATCAGTCACCAAGAAATATTCTTCATACACAACATACATGTAAAGGAAGATTAAAAAAAAATCCGACATACAGAAAGAGACCCATGTAATTTTATCACAGTTGGAAACAAGTACCTCCAGGAATGGCAGAACTGTGAGACTCTATTCCTGTTATTTATGGCATAAATAAGCTGTTTAACAAGTGAAGTATTTCTTGAGCTATTAACAATGTCACTTTCTGCTGTGATTTCTATTGGCTAAAGGGACAGCTATACCATAAGGTTCAGCCCCTTATAGATGTAATTTGGGTCTACTTTCAAAATTACCTACAGAAATTTAGCACCTTTAAGACCACTTCTTCTGTCAAAAGTTGAATTAAATTTGTTTAGGAACAGAGATTAGCAGCGTGACTGCACACACCTCAGTTTCTTAGGAACTCATTGTAACATCCTTTTTTTTTTTTTTTTTAAAAAAAGTTTAACTCTCCAGTGAACTAAAGAGGTACCTTACCTTGGCCACAGATAAAGTTTCCTGACAAAAAGACTTCTCATCACTCTTTCCACATGGCAAAAGCCTGTGTTAAATGCAACTGCATTGTCTGTAAAAGCTTTAATGAAGCCTTGCTTGTTCTTCTGGCGATAAAGTCGCAAGATAAATGCTTCCTGGCAGGACTCAATGATTCTGTGTGCTTTGTATACCAAAATCCCTGGCAAAATAAAAGTGGTTTTATTTAAGTAACAAGAAGTCAGGTCCAATTTTGTATAGATTTTTTTTTCCCAAAAAAAGTTCTTTAACACCTTTTCTTGAATAAAATATAATAGGAATTAAAATTTTCTAAAGCAATATTTGAACAAACTTTCAGGAGTTCAAGTCAAGTGATTCCTCAGTTTCAATGCCATGGAATCCACAAATAACAGAATGGGGGTAATGGTGCATCTTTAACAAAAACTTGTACTTGATTGATTGGTAGGACTTATTAGCTTAGCAAAGTCTTTAATCGTAAGGCAAAACTTTAATTGAGCCTTTTAAAAGGAGTAAAAGCAAATGCAAGTTGTAACACACTATTACAACAAAGCAAGTTTGGTATGTTCAGGATTATGGCATATGTATTATTTTGTTACAGAAGTTCTGGAATTACAAACTTGCCAAGTATGTTTCATTGGTAAGAGTTCTAGTCTTTATATAATCAAAGAATTTCTGAAAAGCTTTATTTTGCTTTTCCCTCCCTTCTGATAGCTATGGTCACACTTGAGGACAGAAGGTACCACCAACTGTACAAGTATACCACCAGTTTTCTTCATGGCTATGGGTGTAACACGCACATAGATTTATCATGCACATTTTAGTATAGAGAAATGAAACAATAGTTAAACTGCATTAAGCGGTTGAGGTGAATACTTGTAGGATTTAAATGTTGCTCAGACAAGGCCTGTTAAAACCAAGGCTTATTTTTTTTCATGCTTAATTGTATTCAATAGTACATTACATTTTTTTTACTCTCTCCTGAGTGAAGCCTTTTTACCCGTTCACAGCTTCCAGAGGAATAATAAATGTCTTTCCAAAATGGAAGCAAAGGACATTGAATATCACAGGTTTTACCTGAAACCTACATAATTGACAAACTTACAGTGCATTTGATTTCTATAACAAGTTTTTCAACTCAGCACCCGGCTGAGTTAATATGTCTTTGCTTTGTAAATGAAAAAGCAACTATAAAAAAAAAAAAAAAAGAGTGCCATAAACCCATTAATTTCATGGTCAAGTCATAGAAAAATATTTTTAAGTGGATTATTCCATCTAGATATTCTTACATCTCTCCTATAAAGCAATTTTCTCAACCCATGATAGCGATCACACTCATTTCTGACCATCTTCCAGTTTGTCAAGATATGATTCTAAATGAACATTAGAGAAGACACAGAATCTGTAACAGGCCAGTAAGACTATGTGCTTATTAGAATAACTTCCTACTTTTAGTCAATATTTCTCTGCTTATTAAGAGAGTTCATACAGCTGTGTAAGCCTTGGTAGAAACAACTTGACACTGTTTACTACAGCAACTCATATCAGCTTGACTAGACTATTAAGTCCATAATTTGTATTTGGCCAAAACCACCAGGAATAATTCTTCTTTACTGCAGTGATAATTTCTTATCCTCATTTAGCTCAATTTACGAGTTCATCAGATATTAATTTATGTGTGATTCTATATTGATTTTATAAACAACGTTTGTGACACCTGGAAGCACTTTCCTGATTTTTTTTGTTGCTATTTTAACTCCTCACGAAACACTATTACAAATTTGTGTCGTACAATTTCACACACAGATAATACACTTTTCCAACAGAACCGAAGTTTTAACTACACAGGGAGCCCATCGACGCTGCTGTCACACTGTCCTCTAGTGGCAATGGAAAAACGGTAACAACTCTATCACTGGAGGACAGGACAGGTGTTTAAACCCTTAATGTGTTTCTTCTTTTCAGACACAAAGTCCAAAGCTCTGGTTTTCTCTCTCTCTCTTTTTTTTTTTTTTTTCAGGCAGAAAGGTAGAGGGCAAGGTGTCAAGGAGAATAAGAAAAATTAAAGTAGGTTGCCCAGAAAATTTGTTCTCTTTTTTTTTTTAACCTAGAAATATTGCAACTGGCAAATCTGGTGTCCTTTGGCTCTAGCAGAGCTTGTTTCATATTGACTAAAAGGAAGGGGATACAGCTTCTGAAGCAGTAACTTAAATTTTTCTTAGCATTCAATATTTAGTTATGTTTAGCCATTAAGAAGATGTTAACATTTAGATAACAGTAAAATATTCTTCTACTCCTCTTAGATATCTATTTTACTAGCACTCCAGGCTTTAACAGGGTTTGCAGCTTAGATAAGAACACAAAACCAACAGGGGTTGGGGGAGAAGGAGAACATAACATAGTAAGATAATTGTAATATCTTTCATCATAAGATTTTGGGGAATAGCTTGTGACCTTTACAAGGATATTACAAGCAATAATATGAAGTAATGCTGCTGCTATTTAGACAGTGTCTCTAAGGTATGTCAAGAAAAAGTCATCAGAAGTAATTTGTTAATATAAAAAGTAGTGTGCAGAGTTGATAAAAAATGACACCTAAAATCAGTTTCACTCTTAGGCCATTTACATTAATTATTCACATTGGAAAGCCAGTCTGAATTTCATGTGTCAATGGCATAGTTTAACTGTTTATTTGTTTTCCAGACACTTATTGACATCAGAAAGTCATAAAAATGCATTATCTTAAAATAGTGTGGATGGTTTCAAACTGTATGATTAAACAAGTTTGGAACAAAAAAAAAAAAAGCAATTAAAAAATATATACGCTGACAAGTCATCTCCTTTTACCCAAGTCTGGGGAAAAAAAAGGAGTAATTCTTCAGCCTCAATACTGGTCACTAGAACTTTTCATACAGAATTAAGCTTTATGTATTTTCAAACAGAAAAGCCTTACCTTTATTTCATTAAACTCTTACCAGTAATGAGATTTGCAGGAATTCTGTCAGTAAGGAAATCTACCACAAGAATTCGACTTGTTGCAAAGATGACTCCTCCTTGTGTGTAAAATTCATATCGAGTATTATTTGTAATTTCATTAGTAACACGCCGAGGAAGATGAACAACTCCATCTGACCTCAGCTGATCAATAAAATACTCCTAAATCAAATACAATAAAAACACATTTCATTGTGGTAGCTGATTAAATGGATGCAAAAACCCCTAAGCTTTGAGGAGCTGTGCAAAGCAAATAAAATCCATGACCGTGTAAGATGCTACTCAAGGAAGTCAGAATGACCATGACTTTTTTCCTTCTTGGGTATACTTTGTTCTGTTTCAAACTCATCCAAGTGATTTAAAGATCTATGTATTTTCAGTAGCAGCTAGACAATACTTCAGCAAATATGAGCCACCAACACCCAAAGGAGCTTGTATTTCCTCTTATGTTTTATTAGCTCTTTTTCAGAGAAGAGGCAATTTTAACACTGACAAGAGGAGGGAATTGGGCAGAGATCATCTTTTAGTCCATTCTACTGCTCTCAAAGACAACCACAGCAGGTAGGTCACGCACATCAAGGTTACTCTGGTGAGCTGCTGCCGTCATATTCACTCGCCCGTGGCCACTAACAAAAAAGCCCCCATAACATCCCCTCTCTGATTCTGGGAAATCTCCGTGGTTCCGGGAAAATCAGAGCGGCATTTTTTGTACAAATAGGGCCAAACTTGTCAGCAAATTTCACCCGTTCGTGCTCGTTAGCTCCCTACAGATTCCTGCCACTTACAAGTTAAGAACGACCATAGGAATTAGGAGGAACCGCGCCCCGTCGGACACCTTCTCCCCGCCGGGTTCAACGCCCAGGGTTCAGCGCTGAGAGACCAGCGAGTGCCCCGCGATGCCGCCCCCCGTCCCGACGAGCTCCTCCGTCCCCGGGCCCAGCCACCGCCGGCTGCCTCCGCGATGCGCCCGCCAAAACCGTGATGGGGAAGGGGCGGGGCAGGCGGGCCGCGGCTGACAGAGTGCTCTTCTCACCTCCTCGGCGGGGCTGGTGTTGAGTACCAGCACCAAGCTGGCGGGCTCGCAGTAGAGGCGGAGGAAGCGCAGCAGCAAGCGGTCGACGCCGAGCCCACGGGCGCAGACCACCAGCCCGTCCTGGTGGAAGAGGTCCAGGAAGATCTGGCTCTCGTGCTCCAGCAGCGCCGCCATGGCCCCAAGACAGCGGCGCATGCCCGCCGACCGCCGCGCCCTCCCGCCGCCGAGGTGGCAGCGCCCCCTGCCGGGCGCAGGCGGCGGGGTCCTCCCGCCGCCAGTTTTCCCGCCTGCAGCGCGAGATGCCTCAGGCGAAGCGCCTCAGGGTAGAGGTCAGTGGCGGTGACAGAGGTGGAGGATCCCGAGACCCACCGGCGTGGAAAATGAGGTGGGAATGGGGGCTTATCTTGCCGGTAAGCCCCCACAGGTGCTCGCGTTGAGGCGAGCTGAAGCCTCCTGTCCTTCTCGTCTGTGGGGTGTGTGTACTGGGTGCAAATGTGAGATAGGGGGGTCTTTTCCTTTTTTACCATAAGTTATTTGTTGTTTGTTACTAATTGCTTGCATTTCTAAAGCAACAAAACTAAACTCGAATGACCTTCAGCCTGCATTCTTCACACAAGAGATCAGTACATCAGTATTTTCCTGGTACCTTATTTTTTAGTGTCCCTACCTCTGTCAGTGCAGAAAAGGCCATTTGCTCTCACAGGGGTGAGGGGCTCGTCAGGCCTGCTTTCAGAAGCACTCAAAATGAAGGAAGCTCCTCAAAGTTACCCTACAGTTCGGCTTGGTGAAGGGCAGGTGAACTTGATTTTCTCCAATCCCCCTTAAAATAATAAATTTTTCAGGGCCTACTGCAGGGGAAGTGGATGCCACTTCAACTGTGTCAAAACCACCCTCTGAGAAAGTGAGGGGGGAAGTGTGACAGCTTTTTTTGCAGGGCTGTGGGACACAGTCTGTTTTATTTACACTTGATATGAAATCCCAATATTTTCCGCAATATCATCTTCTTCTGGTAAAACGCCATTACAAGGGCATTGAGTCGACTGTCATCTGATACATACAAATGAGTATTTTCGGTTCTTTGTTTCGCACTGTCCCATGTTGGCAGTGCAGTGGGGTTTCCATTGGCTTTTGGTTTTTTGCTAAGCTAGGGAAGGTAAAGTGTATGGCTGCTAACAGGTTCTTCTATTGCATACTTATTAAAGATGACACTATTAATAGAGGTGTACTTTACAATGCATTATTTGTAAATTTGCCACAAAGTCAGGATAATGCTATAGAAATCTTTTACATTAACATAGGAATTTTTCAAATTATTTTATAATATGCATATTTGCATTTTAATATGCAGTACAGAGACTCAGGGCAAAATAAAAGGAAGTATTTAAAAACTGGCAGAAATTAAAACAATATGAGATCTTTTCTTATTTTTCTTATACATGTGTTATATTTCTGAAATTTTGTGCCGATACCCACACAATTTATCTTTGCAAATTGGATCAAATTGGAAATACCATGCTTTTGTTCTCATTTTTAGCTGACTGCTACTAAATTCTTTGTTGTTTACATTGAAAACTTCTTTTAGGCCATAAAAATATTTTACTTTGAGAACATTTTATTTTTGTGGCCTGCAGCTCATTTTACTGACCAAAAAACATAGTCTTACACAAAGCCACAATTATCACTAGCATTTATTGCTATTATTGAATTCTGTATGAAAACCTTAGTTCAATAGGCTAGTTCTTTGAAGAATTACAATATTCTATAGAGTTGTCCATATAATTTATGAACCAGCCATTTTCTTGACCTACTGTTTGCTACATGAATGAAAAATAATATATTTTTTAATGGGCCAAATAAAAAATATTTCAGACATCTCTATAGTCTGGTTATTTTTTTTTTTTTACTTTGGCTAACTATAGCATTAATGTACAGTTATTGTGAAAAGTACTTCGTTATGTATTTATTAACCAGTAGAGGGCTGTCATTTGTTACCTTAGAAGAGCAGAATTTAGGCCTAAATCTTGCAATTAATTTTTGCATAGTTTTTCTTTGCAAAACATTAGAGTAATATTTAAGAAACATTCATAAAAAAGAACTTGCATAGGAACAGGATAAATAAAATTTGTCTAAGAATTAACTAAGAATTAGATATGATGTGTAATTTTAAAGTTTGGAATAATAAGCTAGGAGAAATATATTCACGGCAGTACATGCTAATATGTTTCTGTATTTACCAATAAAGACTTGATTTTAATTTTAAACAAATTGGAACTTGTTCTATATATATATATATATGTAATAAACATTTCAACTAACTTTAAGAGTCTCATTCCATATAAAATGATAAACAAACACAAATTATAGGCTACTTTCAATGTGATAGATTATATGAGATGGTCAGTACAGCCTCTTTTTAGTCCTCTAAGAAAGACATTTACTTACATGTTTTAAAAAGGCATTAACAGACCTGTTTGCTTCATCCTACTAATGCTATATGAAAGGAGGTGGGATTATTATTTGGATCACCAATATTAAGATTAATCTTCTCTTTAAGATATGCTTTTGACAACTATTTTATTTTATTTTTGACAAGTTATTAATCATTAGTTGGGAAGAGAAAAATGCAAGAAACCACGAATAAGTCATTAATCTGCCCATTTGTATAATGACAACAGTGTTTCCTGAAAACTAGTAATAGTTCTGCCGTGTCATATTAATACACTTTTCTTACTGACAGTGTAAAGACCTGTCGTGGTTTTGACCGAACTGACCAACCAGAACGA
>BJBW01016930.1:0-17070 GCA_004320125.1 Scolopax mira
GGAGATTTTCAAGACCCGACTGGATGCAGTCCTGAGAGGCATGCTCTGACATGCTCTGGGTGGTCCTGCATTGGCAGGGGAGTTGGACTAGATGATCTCTATGGTCCCTTCCAACTCCAAAAAAATTCAGTGAAATTCAGTGAAAAAATGAGATTTCTAGTATTTGATGGCCTTAAAACAGTAAAGAATATAATAAGGTCCAGAAACTCTAAACTGAAGGTAGAGAAATTCAGACTAATAAATAAGGTGTATATCTTTTAACAATGGGGGTAACTAACACATGATTTAGGTTGTCATTACTTGAGATCTTTACAAAGACATTTAGTTTTAATAGCAGGACATGTTTTGGCTACTATAGTAAGTGTGGTCATGCTAATTTAATTATAGTCGCTTTTGGTCTTGATATATTTCTACTTCTCTGTCAAAACTCTGTAATATAAAACAAGTCCCTCCAAAAAGCAAAAGAAAGGAAATAACATTAACCTCTATTTTCTGTTTGCCAACTGCAATGCACATATTTTCATTTTCTATACTAGGAGGAAAAGACCTTAAAAAATGAAATCTGCTTGCCCTCCTGTCTTGATTATCTGCACAAAAAGGTATTTTATAATCATAAACTGTTGGAAACACTATCTTAATTTTATAATATAGAAAAGTTTAACATTTAGTCAAGATTATTTGAGCTTGAATTAATTCATAGTCTTTTTCAAGTGAGCATTGCTTTCTTTTTGCTGAGAACTATAAAAATAAAATAGCATTTGTAAAAATACTGGTAGCCACATAAAAAGGCAAAATGTTGCATTTGTGTTGTATGTGGGTTGTATATGTGTAGTTGTAGACTATACAGGGAAGTATTGGGCTTTTTTATGAAACCATGTTTTATGGAGATGGACAAAAATTCACTGAGAAGTATGGGCAGACACAGAGAATAACAGTGGTGCTGATTTTATCAGCCATGCAAAGTGCAGGAGTAGATGGGCCAGTGTTCAAACTTATTCTGGTGTGGGAATCTCTGGGGTTTTCTTAATAAAAAAATTAGAAGTTCTATGCTTTATACTTACTATTCAATGTAAAAAAGAAAAATTATTGAACCTTCCTTCTATCTCCAGACTTCATTAGTGAATAATTAAGGAAGAACTTTTTATTAAACTATTAGAAGGAATAGGAAATAAAAATGAATAAGCCTAAAAATATTGCATCTTAAAATATTACATTCTATCACTTTCTTCTTCTGTTTTCCCCTGTCATAACAGTTGATTGTATGTTATTTGAACAATGTGAAAGCTATTACTACTTGAGGAATAAAAAGCATGAAAGGAGAGATAAACATATATTGTATTTTTTAATTTAAGAACATTTTAACTTTAAAAGCACTGTGCTAATGATTATTTTGGTAACTGTCCTTGACATTGTGCAAAACATAAGTCAGAGGACTGAATTACCTTCTTAGAGAGATCTTAAACTAGATAAAGGAATTTGAAATGTATGAGCAGTCTTTGACAGATAAATTAATGTATTGTCATCTAGTACGCTTTTAATACCAAATTTGTTAAATCAGTGCTCTCTTTTGAGACAAATAAATTGACAATGTCACTAGCAGAAATTTGGAAGTGCAATGTCATGAATCTGATAAAAAATCTTGAGAATCTAAAGACAGGAAATCAACTTTTGTTATAGAACTGTATAAAGAAAATACAATGTTCTTAGATGTTCCACAACTATACTTACTTTTTGCTTGACACCTAGTTCAAGAGTATAAAAATTTGTTATAGAATTTTACTGGAGAGGCCTTTATCTTCTAAGTAATGAAGGCATAAATGGGTACTCTAGTTCTTTGCCTGGAATTCTGTGATATATTTATCTGGAGTATTTCTGGTCTAGAATATTTGATATAATTTATTTGAACATAAATGGGGTTATACTTATTTTAGAAACGTGATTAGATTAAACATAATAGTATGCCATTACATAATTTCTATTCTGCAGGGGAAAAATTCAAATCAAAAAGTACAAAGTTCATCTGGATTTGTCAATTAGAGCAGATGTCCAGAATGAATATGGCATTATTTTAGTCATTAAACAGGAGCTTAACAAAGTGTCATGTTTTCAGTTGCACTGGAAAGAGCTATGAGAAACATTACCTTCAGCATTAAAGTAAATTTCTAAGTGAGCTCTTCTGTATAATTTACATTATATAATATTATTTAAAAGTTGTAATATTGTTGCTATTCGATTCACAGCAGTTTTTATTATATGTAATTGGTGTGTACAACTGTATTTCATTAGCTACAGCTTTAAGGGAAACAGTTTCACAAATATTCTTAATACTCTGGAACAGGCTGTGACAAATGCAAAAAAAGTGAACTTTTGACAGGACATGTATTTTTTAAATATTTCTCCCTGTTACTTGGTATATAAGTGTTGAGGTTTGGTCTGGGCTTGCCATAAATGATTGACAGATGTTCTCCTTACCTCTCTCCCCTTTCACAGAAGAGAAAGGAGAGAAAATAAGGGAGAGACTTATGGGTTGAAAAGAAATATTAATAATAAAAAGAACATATAATAATATTAAAAAGAAAAATAATGAAATATATACAGTATATACAGACACAGTGTCACAGTCTCAGAATGGTGATGATGGCATCACTGGCAAGCTCTGGAAAAGTCCAGACTGGACTCTGCAGTATATGGGAACTGGGTTCACTCCTTCCCTCGGGTGTGACCCCTCTATGCTCTTCCGCTTCTGTCCCTCCAACTTGGTACATAACCAAGTCAGCTGAAGTCAGTTGTTATAGGAATAAGTATGAGCAAGAGCCTCTCTGCATACCATTCCTTGGTGTTCAGTATAAACATCAGGTGTTGTCACTCTGGAAGCAGATGCTGTCTGAAGAATATGCTGTTAATTTGAGAGTCAATTTAGTTAGAAGAGGCTTAACTGAAAAGAACTGAAAATTACTGAAAAGAACATTATTTCTGTTCTACCTCAAACCAAGACAGTAAGTTTTCCTCTAAAAGAGGATTTTTTTTTATCAATAAAGAAGAAATGAATCATACATAAAATAAATATTTAGTATTCTGATAGCTGATTTTCACATAAACAGCAAGAAGCTGCTGTAAATTAAATGTTTCCTGCTGATCCACTTCCTTTTAAAACACAGTAGGAGAGGCATTAGTTAACATTGAGGAAAACAATTATCTGCTGACTACATTGTATTAAAAATAGCTAACAGCAATAATTCTTTGGCTTCCTCCATCACTGCAGGTATATTATAAAATTAGTTCGAGTAAGCATTTGGATAGCAGTAAAATGCTTTTTCATGATTTCATAGAATCCTACAATAGTTTGTGTTGGAAGGGACCTTTAAAGGTCACCTAGTCCAACCTTCCCTGCAATGAGCAGGGACATCTTCAAATAAATCAGGTTGCTCAGAGCGACATTGTGCCAATGTGATCCTTGGCCACAGAAGTAACTTTTAGTTGTGAAGAAACTTTTTAACCATGTTTAGTATGAGCAGTTTAAAATTTTCTTATTTACAGTGGTCACAATGAAAAAGTGTGGTAAACATGAAATTAACCTTTTTTTTGTATATGTACATATATAAATAATGTATTTTCCTCGTATACTTATCTTATACCCATGCATGGAAATATGGAAGATGGCTTTGTCAGAATCCTGTTGTCTCCAGGTAGAACTCCCACAGCTACACTAATACTGTCTCTGAGAGAAAAATGAGGAAAAACCAGAAAAACAAAAAATACATAGCCCTTTCCAGAGAGTTCAGCCTCAGGAACACTACTTTCTTATGTGGTGTTCTGTAATCATTTTTCCAGAGTGTTCTGCCCAAAAATGTGAAGATGTCCATTTCGACTTCTGTACATAAATAAAATGTTTGTCTTAAGTATTTTCTTTTAATGATGTTTTAGCTAATGTCAGTTATACTTTCTACCCAATAATTTCATATTTAGATAAAATTATTTGAATATTATTCACTTATCCCAAAGTTTTCACTTATTTGAATTATGTCATGTCCAAACCTAAAGCAAAAAATGTTAATCTGTCCTCACATCAGTATCATTCAGAGCAGATTTTTTTTTTGTAGTTCTTTTTGCTTTGACAATGTGAAACCCATTTTTTGTGGTTAAAATAATTTTTTTACAAATATTTGAAATGGTTAAATAACAGAAATAACATGGCTTAAAAGAATAATGAATACGCTAGCTAAATTTTGCTTTTTAGTTACCTCCAAGACAGCAGTTATTTCAGAACACCTGGAACTAATTTTGAAGCATGTTGCAGAGATGTTGTTTCAAAACAGTTTGTGAGTCATGTAGAGAGAGAAGGAAGGGATACAAGGGCAAATGGTAGAAAGTATAGATGTTGTTGATAACTGATGACTAGAGGCATTTTTGCATTTCGGAAGTATATTTATTTAAAATTATAAAATGCAATTTAATCTTTCTTTGCAATTAATTAAATATATTTCTAAAACTAAGCTATGTTGCTGAGAACTCCAGGGATTACATTTATGATAAAAAATTCATCCTACAAGGAACTTTAGGTATTTTTCATTCCTAAAATTTGAAATTTTTTTTTTGGCGTACAGAAATACCAGGTCTGTTAAGGGGTTCAATGCTATTCATTCTGAAGTCACTTGACCCATTTGTAAAAAGGAAGACAATTTTTGGCCCAGTTTAATTATTTTATATATACTTTACTAGCTGGAACTAATACTCTGTCCACAAGTCTAGTTAAATAGTTATATTTTATTGTAAGTCATTTGTTCAATGAAAATTGATTGCTTTGATCACTCCGACATGGATCAAGTCCAGAGCATTGCAATTAAAAGGGCTGTGTCCTGTCTGTGGTCTTTTTCAAGTAATAGTTTGTTGTTTGGGTTTTATTATTTTTTTTTCATTCACTGTATTAAGGAGAGTCAGATGTGGAAACTCATTTTCACATTGTATTGATGTTTCTGCTGTTCTTCTCAGGCAGAGAGGGTGCACAGAATGGAAAGCTACTGTGTTTGTTTTCAGTAAGCCTTCAAGGGGGCCATCATATTCTTAATAAAGGTCTTGGGTGTACTTCTAAGCTCAGACCTTTAGAAAAGAAGTAGGAGCTACTCCCTTCTGCCTTATTGTCTGCCCAAATATCACACCTGAGATCTGCCTTTCTAAGTCTCAATTGGATTCAATACAAGATGTCTTGTGAGTAGGAAATTAATTTAAAGAGCTGCAGAGAATAATGATGACACATATAGTCTTACTATGTGTGGTGGTACATGGAAGTTATGAACTGTGAGTTATAGAATGACAGTCTCTCAGCAAACTTTTTTGATTATGCTCTGATGGTAATTACAAACTTAACAATGAGTAGCACATGCTGGACTTTGAACATAAATGGAAAAGATAATGCCTGAGTAGGTCCCCATGTTGTATGTGCACTTCAGCTCTTTGATTGCCATGGAAACTTGCTATTAAATGTTGGGAATCTATGGTGATGTCTATCTGACTGCCTTTTTTATGCAATTTATTTCTGATGACTTTTGAAGAATGCAATTTCCATACTTCATGAAGATGCCACACCCTATTGCAGCATATTTTAAAATACAGCAAAATAACTCAGTATTTGTTATTCACTATTTATTACACAGTTTATTTGAAAAATAAATATTTTGCATAATATTCAAATGCTTGGTTTAGTTGGGATGATTTTTAGACTATTATGCTCTGTTCCTCTTGCAGGCCTTGAAACATTAGTCTGTGCATATGAGACTACATTTCTTTTGCTATCTCATCCTGGGACCATTATTGAAGGGAAACCCAGGGTTTGTTCTATCTTATGCTAGGCTGTTTGGTTTCCATTACACTATTTATTATAGGAAGACCTTGTAAGAGAAATGCTTTTTACCTACTTGAGCTCTCAGCTTTCTTCTGGTTTTTGCCTTTATTTTCTCATCGTGGTTCTTTAGGTCAGACATAGCAAGGCTGTGTTTATACTATCTACATGTATCAGTGTTGAAAAGCATCCATGTGCTTGTAGAGCCTTTTGGGCATGTTTTTGAAGTTTTTGGTTTTTCCTGTGTTGTAGGGGCTGGTTTTGAGTCAAAGTACACTGTGGTGTGAAAGGGAGAGAAGGCAGAGAGAATAAAGGAGAAAGACTTACAGCTTGAAAAGAAACTAAAATTACGCGAAATAAAAATAATTTAACAATATTAGTAAGAAAATAATGAAATATATACAAAATCAATATTGAGCTCCCAGAAGGATGGTTGTGTTGTTGGCAAGCACTGGGAAAGTCCCAGACTGGACTCTGCAATAGATGGGAACTGGGTTTAGGAACACATGGACTGGGATCAAAATCAGACAAACAGAATCCTCCTTGGATGCTGGCCATTGAAGAAAAGAGGCTAAGCCCTTTGTTCCCTCAGCTTCTTTATACTGAGCATGTTGCACATAGTATGGAATACCCTGTTGGTCGGGTTTGGGTCCCTTGTCCTGTTCATTCCTTCCCTCAGGTGTGACCCCTCTATGCTCTTCCGCTTCTGTCCCTCCAACTTGGTACATAACCAAGTCAGCTGAAGTCAGTTGTTATAGGAATAAGTATGAGCAAGAGCCTCTCTGCATACCATTCCTTGGTGTTCAGTATAAACATCAGGTGTTGTCACTCTGGAAGCAGATGCTGTCTGAAGAATATGCTGTTAATTTGAGAGAGTCGATTTAGTTAGAAGAGGCTTAACTGAAAAGTAAAATTACTGAAAAGAACATTATTTCTGTTCTACCTCAAGCCAGGGTAGAATTGTGCGTTGCCTATTAGAGGACAGTTGTATTGGCCTAAGGCATTTCTTCAATTGAAATTTATTATAAGTCTTTTCCAAATGCACAAAATCAAAAGCTCTCTTTTGAGGTATCAAACAGCATATATTTGACTAAGTTGAACGCAGTAAGTATATTTTTACATCGTTGAAGTCAGTTGTCCTGAAGGCATTTGACACAAGGCATCATCCAGAATACAGGGACGGAACTCAGAAAAGAAAATCTCAAAGTGATTGTCTTTTGGCTTTACCTACTCTAAATATAGTGTTTATGTTAGGATTCTGAATTTGTGACAGAGGAAAGATGTAACAGTGATTGAGTTGTAATAAACTAAAATGATGATAGTGTTGCATCCTATGTTAGTAAGGAAGAATTTTTTTTGTTCCTTCATTATTTTTCAGTATAAATGAACTGTCTCCAAGCATTAAAAGCAAAATGGGATAAAAATACTGACTTTATTCTTTACTACTTACATAATCTTCTCCGAAAAACTTAGTTTCTTACAGTGTTTCCTGAAAGGCTGCCTAACAATTACAAAATTTTCATTGATATCATTATGTTTTGGAGGATTTTGCTACAGTGTTGCATTCGTTAGAACATAATCTCCTGATCATTTTATCTTTATTTCTTACAGCATTTCTGTAAAGAGTAATTGCACTGTAATTTTTTATTTAATGACTCATATATTAGACTTTGATCATATTTGTTGAAAGTGACCATGTATATGCAAAAAAATCAGGCTAAATTATCGAAAACTTGTTTAGAAAATTGACCTCTTACTACAAACCCTTTAAAAGAAAATAGGAGAAGCAGCAGTACCAGAAAGGACTTTTAAATTTGGTACCTGATTGACTATAGTCAAATAATCTTCAAATGAAAAATTATATATGTAATTATCAGTTTAGTTTAGTGACCTTCATATGACACAGAATGCTGTTCAGTGCAATGAGTGTGCTGCATTCACAGGGTGTTACCTCTTTTATTTCTACATGGTTTTTAGTCTCTAAGAGTATTTTATTTCAATCATCTTTAATATCAGATCTATATAACTATAAATGCTTTGAAGGACTTACCTTTCAGGACACCTCTGAGATACGTGAAAATCTGGGTGAAAATGTTGTGCTTTTGTACCATTGTATTGTTTTGTTTTTGCAGGTAGCAAAATTACTCCATCATAGAATGGTTGAGCTTGCAAAGGACCTCTGGAGTTCATCTTGTCCAAGTCCCTTGATAGGCAGGGCCACCTAGTTGCCCAGGACCATGTCCAGAGACCTCTTGCAAAGCTCCAAGAATGAAGACTCCAATATCTCCCTGGGCAACCTCTGCTGATGTTCAGAGGGAACTGGCAGTTTTTCAATAGGCACCCATTACCTCTTGTCCTGTCACTGGGCACCACTGGAAACAGCCTGGCTCTGTCACCTTTGCACCTTTCCTTCAGGTATTTATATGCATTGATAATCTCTTCTCTTCGCCTTCTCTTCTCTAGGTCCCAGCTCTCTCTCAGCTTTTCCTTATAGGAGACATACTCCTGTCTCTAACAATCTTTGTGGACCTTCATTGGACTCTCCAGTTTGTCCATGTCTCCCAGAAGCCCAGAACCGGACGCAGTGCTCCATGTTTGGCCTCAGCAGTGCTGAGTAAAGGGGAAGGATCACTTCCCTCTGTCTGCTGGCAATGCTTTGCCTAATGCAGCCAGGGTACCATTAACCTTCTTTATGGCAAGGGCACATTTCTGGCTCATTATGTCTAATGGGAGAACATTTTGAAGCTGGAGATGCAGTTTCCTACTGCAGTTCTCCTGGATATTCTGGAACCTGGTAATGGGAAAAGTACTGTACAGCCATACAGTCATATGAGATATAATGAACCATGTTTTGAGAACTTGTTATTTTGCACAGTGCAGAATAATATTGTGACCCTTAATGGGATACATAAGGATTCAAAGACTTCTTGGTAAATGTTGGGGGGGGGGGGTGTTTGCATATAATTTTTAGTTTGCTAAGATGACACCAAGATAATGACAATATAAGAAATGTTGCGTTATTAGGCTTATTTTTTCATAGAATCATAGAGTGGTTTGGGTTGGAAGGAACCTTTCAAGATCACCTAATCAAACCCCCTGCCATGAGCTGAGGCATCTTTTACTCGATCAGGTTCCTCATAGCCTTATCCTTTGCATTTACTTTATAAAATATCTTGGGATTCAGCCACCAAAGAATCAGGCAACCCCTATCACTACTGCAGTGACTGCCTGATGAAGCACACATATATTGTCCATGTTTTCCCATAGTTATTGATTCTTAATGAAGTAGTTTGAACTATTCAGAGGAATAATTATTTTAACTGAGCATTACATGACGATGCAAGTGCTAACAAACTTAATGTATGTTCAAGTTTAAGGTTGAAAACTGAAGTTCTTGGGGTTTTTTCATTGTAAATATATTTACCGAAATTTTACAAAATTTCGGAGAACTGAAATGTGACTTCAGATAACTGTTAAAATAAGAACAGATAATCTTCTCTGATTCTAAACCAATCTTCAATTCTCAATGCATTCTAGCAAAATACTGGATCTCTATATGTTTGGAACTGAATTACAAAAATCTTCCAGCAGTTAGAAACTATATTTCAACTATATAATCTTGATGACATTCCTTTTTTTCAATATTAGACAATAATGGAGTTTCATTATCCTTTGTTCATCATATAGAATCCCATTTGTTTAACATTAAGTTTAAATTCAGTACTGGAAAATTCAGCTTTGCAAACTCAAAGTTGTCACTAAGAGTTTTTTCACTTCAAAAATATTATGTTTGTCAAGAGGAATATTAGCTGCTACACAGCTTTTAGATATGTTAGAGAACATGGAAAGTATGTTCATTTCACTGTCCTATAACTAAAATTATACTTAAAGAAAAACCTATGAAATATAACAAAGACCAAAGCACATCTCTCTCTTCCCACCCCCAGGAGTAGGGAAGGAAAAGAGAAATAGAACAAAGTGGATAAAAATGAAATTAAGGCACAAAGAGAAACTTGAACTCTAGAAATTGTTAGCACAGATGTAAATGCAAATGGTGAGAGATTTGTGGTAAATGCAATGATGAGAGATGTTCTGTAAGAGCCATAATAAATTAATATATGTCTTTGGTGAAAATGAGTATGTAGCTCAGCAAGTTGTACTGGGATTCATTTCAGTTCACAAACAGAAATGTAAGTTAACTAAACTTGCTTAATAAACAGCTGAATTGGCAATCATTAAAAAAAATTTAAAAATTATTTGATCTAGCGGAGTTTTGCCTGCATTATGATTAGAAATACTGAAAAATGTAACTAAACTTTATAGAATGCTTGAAAATTTACAAACTAAGATATAAGCATACATGATGCACTTTATTAAACATGCATATCAATATAATGTTTCTCATTAATTAAAAAAAATTAATCCTCAGTCTTTTATTTCAACTGGGTAGTAGTAATAGAGACAGGAAAATCTGATTAGATTAGCTAGTTATCTGTCACATATAGGCCTCAACAAAGCAGTAAATCCTTCACCATTCAGATAAATACGGGAATAAATAGTTTAACTTATTTACATTTTTGCCAAAGGAAATGTAGAGGTGCGAAAGATCTAACAGAAAATGTCATGGTTCTTTGAGATCTTGATTACACCTGAATATTTTGACCTCTATCTTTAACTTTAAGGTAGCAATGGATACTGGAGAGAAGTAATCTCTGAGTTTTTCACTATTTGGGTGCTAGTAGCAAGTGATTGACAGCAAAAGCAATATAAGCAGTATGAGTGTAGTACCCTTTCTGGCTACCTTGCAAGAAGGTATGCAGCACATCGTCTTGGTTGAGCTGGCCTTCGGTGCTGCACAAAAGTAGCATGCATGGCAGTATTTTAGCATGCATAGGAGCAGCCTAGGTTAGAGTTAATAGATTGATTGTGGCTGGGAAGGGCACAGTTTCTTCAGAGCATTGGATTTATAAAGTCTCTCTCTACAGTCCGTGGATCTTCTACTTAAATTTAGTAAAACTTGATTTGTGGACTTTTTGAAGATAAGGTGGTTTTTGTTGATGGAAGATCAGAGAGGTGACAATTCTTCAGAACAGAAGTATTGTCCCCAGGTAAGGCTGATCTTTAAGGAAACAGGTTTTCTTCAGGTTGCATATTGCAAATAGTCATTGAGAATGCAAGGAAGGAAGATGCACTATCTCTTAAACATATCTTATTTAACACTATTATTAATAATCTGAAATGGGGGTCATTAAAAAGAAGATAGCAAATTTCACAGATAATGCTAAATTAGGGGTTGTTGCAAATATTAGTGAAAAGAGTAATACAGAAGAGCAAAAGGAGGTTACAAATACAGGAAAGAAATAAGTAAAACAAGGACAGTTTTGCTTAGAAAATTCAAAGCTAATATAAATAAAAATTATATGAAAAAAGTTCAGTATTAGAAATATGGAATGTAGTAACACTAAAGAAGCAACAGGGACAATAATTGAACTGCAAATTGTATGTGAACTGGAACATGGAAGGAAACAAGCAATTTGATTTGGGAGGCACACTCCCTTCTCCAGCTCTCTGATCTGCAGAGCACATAAATAAACTGTATCATCTTTCACGATAGTGCATCTTGTTCTCTCAAGTTTATCTTGACAATTTTGTGAGCTGGTTGCAAGAGGATGTATCGCCACAATGCAGCATTTTTATCGTGAGCAAACTTAATGCACAATTGTTGCTATAAGCAGAGAAATGGTAATCCCTCACTGCATCTTTGAGGCTAGAGGTAGATACAGTACAGCTGTTAATGACAGAGGGGGAGGCTGTGTCCCATTTTCATTATTTCAGGTCATTCCCTGCAGACTGTGTCATACAGTGAGGCATGCTGCCAACCTGAGAGCTACAAAGCATATTTTTCACATTTGTATTTTCAGGTGCTGCACAGCATTGCAGTTTCTCTCCAGCACTAGAGGAGCGAGAAAGAAACTGCAGTGCTCTGCTCAAGTCAAGACTGAACAAGTAAGTTGCTGGTGCAATGGTGAAGAATGAGAGAGGAGGTGGAACACTGTAATAATAATATTGTCAGTATTTAATTTCATTATTATCTATAAGCATCTCAGAGCTTTCTTTTCTTGCAAGAAAGAGCTGAAAGGAAAAAACTTTTTGATACTCGAAGGTTTGGCTTGTAGAAAAAAGAAAAAGAACTAGATGTATGTTTATGAATATGGTTGTTCTACATTGCGCCTTGGGGACTGGACCATGGAGCTCACTGAAGCTGCTGTGCCCCTTGATGTGTCTTAGTTCTTTGCATGGTCCTTTGCATAGGACACCTGTAGCATGCCCTACAGCCTTAGAAACAAACAACCCACAAATCCATCTGCTTTGTATCTCACAACATTGGGACCCTCCTAGGAAGATTCACATAGATGACTTGTTCTTGACCATGATATGTCACTACAAGGCAACTGATGCTTAGTCAATGTATAATTGAGACAGAAACATACTCAAACTTGCTAGGACTTGATCTAAGTTTTCGGTCTCCAGCGTGCCCCAAATCTATCTCACTTTAAATTCACAATAAACTTAGGCCCACACTGTTTGGATAGCCATGAGGTGACTGTGGGCCTTAAAAAATGGGCTTTAAAAATACACTCCACAAAACCTGAGATGAAGACTATATAACATATCTAACAGATAACTGAGGAGAACTTAATAAGCATTCTCTAAAAAAATATGGAAATTGGCATGTGAAAACATACCTGTACAGTTTAACATGAGTAATAGTACATGACAAGACAATGCTAGGATGCTAGTTCCTCAGAATTGCAGTTGACATTTCAATTTCCAAAACTTAGTATAAGTGATATGTCATGTTGATTTCCACACTTCAGTTGGGCATCAGGAAGAGTTTAACATTCCTGCCCCAAAGAAACAAAGTATTTCACAGGACTCAGTCTTAAAAAAAATCTTGAAAACAGAAGACATGAGACAGAATGAGAAATTTAAAAAGCAGTGCAATATAAATATTTTGTCAAAGAAATACATATGCAGTGCACTATTGATAAGCTTGTCAGACAGCAACCCTATCACAAAAAAAGAAGTTCTGAAAAAGTATAAAAATGTTAACAGCTGGCCAGCTGTTAGAACTTGGATAAGGTTTTTCCCTAAATGCTAAAGCAAAGAAGCAAGAATCTTAATGTATCTGCAGCTGGGAAGCTGAGCATGAACATGGAATCAGTGCCAGTGGAATGTTCTCTCAGGGCAGGGCCTCATTTTATCATCTAAGCACTAACTTGAAGCAGTGTTAGTACAAGTATGACAAGTGGATACACTTATTCTCATCAGCCTTTCTCCAGGTAGAGAGAGTCAAACCTTAGACTAATTCAGTTACTCCGAGATTAATTCTGGCAGAAGTGGAAAGTACAGTCCTACTGGTCCCTGACTATTTCCATTGGCATTTTCTTAGACGTTTCTTTTAGTCCTAACTAGATTAAAGCCTTAATTTATACAGCATGATCTCTAATGTCAAAATTTAGCTTCCTATAAAGCACTAATGCTTACTAATGCTTATACTAATGCCTAACTGCCTATAAAAATCTGCTAGCATTACTACATTCCCCCATCTTTTTTTATTTGTTCTTTGGAGGAGGAATTTATTTGTTCTCTTTTTTTTTGGTACAGCTTCTAGTACAATGGGGCCCTGATCTGAGACTGATTTTCTTAAGTAAAAAAGTTCTAGAGGAGATGTATTGGGAGTAAAAGTTTCAAAATAGATCTACGTCATCTGAGATTCTGTGCTTCACTGCATGACTTCCGTTTTAAAGACAGGATCAAATTCAGGAGTAAAATAGTTGGAGAGATAAAGGTGGGGACTATGTGAGACTTCTGCCAAAAATAAGGTCCTCCATCTATAGTCCTGCAGTCTCCGAGACTGACCTGTCACATTGTGAAATCACGTATCTTGTGCCAGCCTTTATTTGTGTGATGAGAAAACACAAGGACAGAAGGTTACAATCGTTTCCACCAAAAGAGTTTAATACTAAAAATATGGAAGTGTCATGCGAAGCTTTGGTAACAGCTTAAATAATTATTTGATTGGCTGAGATACCTTATCACATACTCAACTACCTTTTAGTCAAAAAGTGTAAATTCTAAAATATGTGAATCTTGTATTAGTCAGTTAACATAAACTGAAAGAGTGACTATGTGAGACCAAAAAATAATTAAGAAGAAATATTTACCATAATTACCATACTTTTAAAATTTCATTTTTCTTGGTTATAAAAGAAATTTTAAAGGAACCTCATTTATTAAAGAAAAGGGAAGTACTAGAGAGTCACATAAAAGTCTTACTGATAAGCAGTCCTTTGACTCTTTGAAAACCCTTTTTCTTTAACAATTATACCAACTGCCACCCCCAACAGCAAAGCAAAGCTTAACTGGCCCAGTGACTTGAGAAACACAGCAGTTGTCCATGGAGGCTAAACAACATATTATTCTACATTTACTTTAATAGATATTTGCATGCATATACAATTTTAAATACACATAACTTCATACCTATATGCGAAAAGAACACAAAGACCTCAGCAAACGATACTGTTGCTGATTTAAGATTCCATAATCCCCTTTCGAGCCCCCTAATAGGTATTACATGCAGCAAAAGCAAAAACAAAAAAAAAGGAAATTTTCCATTTTAACCAGGCCTCTTAATCCTGAGAAGTATTTAATCTCTTGGAAATGCCTCACTGGCACATCTCTGATGGTATGCAATAAAGGTAGTTGACTGACTGTCCCCTGTGGAGCAAACCCAAGGCAATTTGCCTAATCTCAACCTGGGAAATACATCCAGTATCACTGCAACTGGAGAAATCACATAGGTATTTTTTCAGATGCCTTGCAAATGCATACACAAAAAATTATTGAAACAAGTTCTTTCAGTTCACAGTTTAGCCTTTTTGAAGTATCTCCCATGCCCTTGAACAACAAAGAAGCCAACTCTAGTTACTAAATTCTGTTTTTAAGATTGTCCATAGAACGACTGTCATCCTCTTGAGAGGAAATAACTCAATCCCCACAATGCTGCGTTTCAGAGCAAATACCGATACAGTTGAAATATAAAATAAACACATATAAGTGGCAGAATAAGAAATCCCTATATTTAAGACATTGGTTTTTTCCCATTATTAAATGTCTTAAGATACAATACAACTTTGCTAAATTTTAAATACTGAAATTGAAGTTTTCTGTGACAGGTGTATGCCTCAGGCTGAAATGCATGTAGTTCTTTATTTGTTTTGGAAGGCTTAAGGAATCAGAGTGCATCTATGCCTCACAATGGATTTCATGGGAAAACATTTTTGCCCCTATAAAAAATGTTTATAATTACCAAGGAAACTATGCATGTTCTGGAGCAGCGGCCTAAAATTTGGCATGACCTATCCAGTGAAAATTGGCCTACATTTGGCTTGCATTTATAACCTGCTGGGGAACAAAAAAAAAGCTTCCATATTTTTAGCCATTAGGGTCTGGCAACTACCTACTCCGAAGCTGCTCTACAATGGGTCTGGTCCTTGAGGGCACTGAAGAGGCTGAGTGCAACTTTATGCAATTCCTCCTCTCTTTCACAAGTACTGTGGTTTGGAGAACAGAGCATGTAGCAGGAGATTATCTCTCTCATAGTGTCAAAGAACCCCTGCTGATGCCACAGCAATAAAAGGAAAGCTGCCTAAGTAGAGCTTTAGGAGCTGGGTCTGAATGTTACGAGGATGGGTACAGCGATGGAGCAGAGCAGAAGAGGGAGTAACTGAAATTATTAGCCAAAAGATGTGAAGAAAAGTGGAGTTAAAAAGTAAAAAATATAGAAAGGAGTGGGAAAGTGGGAACAGTCTCAGATCTCAGAAAGGAAATATTTGACTGGGAAGGCCAGCAGGGAATCTATGGCTGTAATATGGATGTACTGGAAATAGCACCAGTGAAGGATTTATATTTGGAAAATGATAGGTATATACCTTTGCCTGCCCCCTAGAACCAGTCTTTTGCTCCTGCCAGGTATTAATTCTGGTAGGCCAGATGAAATGCATATTTTGCCTGCCTCTTGTAGCTGATTCACAGAAGAGTAACGGCTTTTCACTACTCAAATAGTTTTCTAGATTGCATGCAAGTGATCTGTGCTGTGATCAAAACTCAAACCAGTTGAGAGTACGTGCATGTGGTATAATTTCTATTTATAAGTTTTGCTTTTTAAAAGCTAGTAAGTTGCACTGACTTTCCAAACATAGTCTTATTGTTCTTAAGACTTTAAGCTTAACAGATACTTATTTCATAGAAAGTTTTCCACTGAAACCCAACATGAATTGGTCATTCTTAAAATACCCATGAGTCTACATGCTTTGTGTTTCTGTCATCACACATCTCGGAGGAGGGAAACTCCAAGTCAGCATACCCAAGGAAAAAGAATATTTGAGACATACTGGAGCTCATAAAACTTAAAAGACAGGAATATATGTGTAAGCTCACAGCTGCCCAGAAAGTGGTCAGTGATGAGAAATTTGCAAGGACTAAGGACTCAATAAATTTCTCTCTGGTCATTCAGCTCTGCTGCCCAATTTACTAGAGCTCTGAAGAGAAGAATCAACCCATTCCCACACGTTGAGTGGTGCTTTGTATTTACAAACCCTGATTGTGTTGGTAAGCATTGGGCAGTTCTTTCTTGCTGTCATTATAAATAGCACTGGCATTTACTTCTATATAACATTACAAATGAAGCTTTGTAGTGAAATATTAAAGAGTATTTTGACTATGGTTCTGTTAAGTATGTAATGCTTTGTCATGGTAAATGCTCCCCAGAGATATTATGTCTTATGATCACTGTTGCTTAGAATTAAGAAAAAACCCAAACATCCGAGTGATAAAGTCTATTGCAAGATCAGCGGAACACATTGAAACTCTAGTTGGAAAATCGAATCATTGACATACTAAGAGAAATGAGATGACCTATTCATAAGTCCCTAGCAATCTTCATCTCTCGGCCAGCATAGCTAATGAATAACCATTTGTTTACAAATAGGCTATATCTGGAAAGCTGCCTGGCAGAACCCCCATTAGAACCTGAAGGTTCTAATTGACAAGCAGCTGAATATGACCTGGCCCAGGTGGCCAAGAAAACTTGTATTAGAAATAGTGTGACCAGCAGAAGTAGGGAGGTAATTGTGCCCCTGTACTCAGCACTGGTGAGGCCACACCTC
>BJBW01016934.1:669-14150 GCA_004320125.1 Scolopax mira
CCCCCCCCCCCAAACCCCCCCCCCCCCTCCCACCGCTCTCCTGGGATGGGAAATCTCAGCTCAGCCCTCAAGGTGCCCCCGAGTGCACCCCGGGCGATGCCATTGGGCCCTGGCATCGGCGTCAGGACACGGCAGCCCCTCGGGTTTCTGGAGAAGCAAAGCAGGGATCCATCCCGCAGAGCTCCCAGTGTCATGGGTGCACTGAGTTCCGCCCAGTGCTCAGCCCACCCCAGGAAGCAGCAGGAGGATTCTCACGCTGCTGGTGAATCAACTCTTCCTGCCCTTCCTCCAGTCCCTGGAGGTCCCCAGGGTGGAGAAGGGGACAGCCACCCCCCCAAGGACGGGGGGGGACAGTGGAAAAGAAGGGGGGGTCTCTGGGGGAAGGAAACCGCCACCGTGACTCAGTGTCTGAGTCAGTGTCCCCAGGGGGACACCAAGGGGACACCGGCGAGCCCTTTGACCTATTCACACAACCCCTCGCTGGCCAAACTCCGGCTAATTAAGCTCAATTAACACTCCCCTCCATTAATTTCTCCCCAGTTCCCTGTGCCTCCTCTCAGCGGTGCCCAGAGGCTTTTTGCTGAGCGTCACCCACCTCCCACGGGCCCCCTGACACCCCCTGACACCCCAATATGGGGAGCACCCTAATATCCCGCGATCCCCCCGACATCCCAGGGCCATGGTGCTCGCAGGAATCCCCCCGGGGAAGGGTTTTCAGCCGGCAATTTGGAAAACTGCAGCCCCGGGGAGGGCTCTTCTCCTCCATATTGGGATTTATCCCCTGAGCCCTGGGGTTGATTTGACCTTTTTTTTCGGAAATAATTGCTAATTGCCTCGCCGTAAATCGTGTGATGAGCAGCGCCGGTCTCTGCTGTGGGGTGGAGGGAAGGGGTTAGGGGGGGGGAAGGGGAGAGGCTGGGAGGGAGGTCAGCCTCCCCAGCCCCCCCCAAATCCCGTGTGCGTGTGCCCTGGTGGCCTCGTGCATGCCGGGCCCGTGGGGCAGTGCCGGGTGGGGCCGTGGCCCCCAGGCCTGTCATGGCACGTCTGCCGTGTCTGGCACGGCACGGGATCTCATGCCACCCCTCCCTGCCCATGTCCCTCCCCCCCTTACAGCCCCCTTCTCCCCCCACCGAGCCCAGCTGGGGCCCAGGAAGGGGTTTTGGGGAGCGGTGCCAGGACCCCTCTCCAGGAAAGGGACCCCGCACCTACATGGCGGTGTGCCCCCTACCCCCCTTCCCCCCGATGGGGAGGGGGCCTTTCGGGCAGGAGGATGTGGGGCTTGGTCCCCAAATGGTCCCCAGCAGGTCCTCAGGGAGACTGGTTGCCCCCCCAACCCCAGGGGGGAGGTCACAGCGTGGGAAATGGCAGCTTGGGGGGGGACCAGCTTGGTTTGGGGGGGGTCCTCTCTCCCCAAACCCCCCATGTTCTCCCTCTGTGAGTGGGAACCAGCATTGTTTCTGTGGGGACATCCCCCCCACCCCGCCCCAGGGGTGTCCCCCAGCCACAGTGTCACCCCCACCCTGGGGTGGGGTGGGGGGGGCAGGCAGGGCACCCACCTCTGGGCCTGCCAGGAAAATTCCCTCGTGCTCCTTTAACCCCAGCTAATTGCCCCTGTCCTAATTAGCCGCTGCTCACCGCCTGCCTGCACCTGCGGGAAGGCTCTGCCCAGCCCAGCAGCCCTCTTAATGGGATGAACTGGGAATTGGAGAGGGGTGGGGAGTGCCCGTGGGGGCTGAGGGCTGGACTGGGGATGCTGTGGTGGTGCCATGACAGAGCCTGGGAAAATACCATAAAAAAAAAAAAAAAAAAAAAGCTGGAATGGAAATAGAAGAGAGAGAAAAGGGGGAGAGAATTCCCAACAAACTGTTCTCCCAGTTCCGCCCCATCCTGGTCCAGGGTGGGGGGCGCCGGGGCTGGGGATGGTGGGGAAACTGAGGCAGGGGGAGCCCAGGGAGAGGGGGCGAGGTGAGAGGGGTAGGGCTGAGAGCTGTGTGCAGGCGTGTGTGCATGTGTGTTCACGTGTGTGTGCACGTCTGTGCTTGTGTGTGCAGGTGTGTGTAACTGTGTGTATGTTCACATGTGTTCACGTGTGTGTACACGCCTGGGGCTTGTGTGTGCACATGTGTGCATATCCGCACGAGAGTGCACACAGATGTGTGCAGCTGCGTGTCCATTTGTGTGTGCACCCATGTGCCTACATGTGTGTGTCCATATGTGCCTGCTCATGTGTGCACATGCCCGTGCTTGCGTGTGCATGTGTGTAAACGTGTGTAAACACACGCGTGTTCACGTGTGTGCATTCCTGTGCACGTGCCTACGCTTGTGCATGTGTGTCTGCACGTGTGTCTGCCTGCTTCCACGTGCGTGTGCATGCACCTGCGTGTGTGTACATCCATGTGCACACGCGTGTGCGTGCCCCGCAGCCTAGAGAGCGCGTGTCCCCGGCCCCTCCAGCTGCAGCCGCGGCTGCTGGGGCGAGTGCCCGGTGCTGGCTGGTTGCCCCGGGCCCCGTGGCACCGGGTGCCGGCGCCGAGGCGGCCCTGGCAGCCCCGGTGGGCGCGCTGCCCGCCTTTCAGGCACCCCGCGCTGTGCCAACGCCACCCACCTGGCCCCGCAGCCGGGCACCGCACCACAGAGACGCCTTTGTGCCACCAAACGGGCCTGCAGGGCTCTGTGCACGCGTGTGCACACGCGTGTGCGTGCACGCCCGCACATGTGACCCCCCCTAGAGCAACTCCCCTCACCCCCCAAGCTGGAATCAGCCCCCCCCCCCCAAAAAAAAAAACCATGCCATCGTGTCCCCAACACCTGCCACCGGCCGTGGCTGTACCCGGCCCTTCCCCGGCACGCCATGGCACTCGGGGAGGAAGAGTGGTAATTAAGTTAATTTGCACATGCAAATCATCCTCGGTTTGAATCTGTTAATTTTATAATTTGATGTTTAATGTACATATCTGCTGTGTTTCCCCAGCCAGAAACCCAACATTTTCTGGGTGTTAATGATGGGGGTTGTGCCTGGGGGGGGGGGGGGGGGGGCGGGGGGTGCAGGGGAGAAGGACCCCCTGGTTGCACGGATGCTGGTGATGCACCAGGGATTAATCACCACCGGTAACGGGTGCACCCGGGGCTGTGGGTGCCCGGGGTGGGGCAGGGGGGGGTGTCTTGGGAGACAGGGCTCCCCCAGCACCCGGCCGGGCTCTGCCCATTGCCCACAACCGGTGATTTGAGTTGAGTTTTAAATATTTACAAATCACTACCCGTCAGCTGGGCTGGTGCCGTCGGGGAGAAGGTGACACGGCCCCTCCTGGTGACATCCCTAGGTGTGGGGACATCCCTAAAACCGATGAATTTTGCCCCGTTCTGCAGGCAGCTTGGGGTTCTTTCCCTCCCTTCCTGCCAAGGAGGTGGTTTGGGATGCGAGTGGTGGTGAGCTGAGACCCGGCAACTCGTGGCAGCCAGGCTCTGAGGAATGGAGGGACATGTCAGCCACCAAAGTGTCCCCACCCCACGGGGCCACCAGTGGCATTTCCCTGGGGAGCCCAGCACCAGCCCCCAGCACCACGGGCTGCGGGGCCCAGTGGAGGACACACCGTCCTCACCCCTTCCCGGTGTGTCCCTGAGACACATCTGAGGACTTGTCCCTGGGAACAAGTCCCTGGCTTGTTCCCAGCCCCAAAAGTCCTGTCTGGAGATGGAGGGACCACAAAAACTGGGGCTGTGTGCTGAGGGTGAGCATCACCCCAAGGCCAAATATTGCCCTGAGGCCACGCATCACTCCAGGGCTGAGCATCACCCCGTGGTCAGGCATCACCCTGGGGCTGAGCATCATCCTGGAGCCAAGTGCTGCCCTGGAGCTAAGCATCATCCCCGGGGACATCATCCCATGGTCGAGCACCACCCCATGGTCAAGCATCACCCTGGGGCTGAGCATCATTCCATGGTCAAGCATTGCCTCAGGGTTGAGCATCACCCTGGAGCCTGAGCATCATTCTGGAGACGAGCATTACCCCGTGATCGGGCATCACCCCAGGGCTGAGCATCATCCTGGAGCCAAGTGATGCCCAGGGCTGAGCATCCCCCTGGGGCTGAAGATCACCCTGTGGTGGAGCATCACCCTGGGGCTGAGCATCACCCCATGGTCAAGCATCACCCCAGGGCTGAGCATCACCCTGGAGCCAAGTGCTGCCTGAGGCTGAAGCATCATCCTGGGGCTGAGCATCACCCCATCAAGCATCTCCCTGAGGGTGACCATCATCCTGAGGCTGAGCATCTTCTCCAAGGCCAGGCTTCACCCCGAGGCTGAGCATCACCCCAGAGCCACGTCCCTGTTTATCTGCGGTGCCGGCTGGGGTTTTGCAGACGCTGGATTTGCAGGTTCCCTTTGAAGCTCTGGCTGCTGCCAACCCCTCGTCGCTGCTGTGGAGGAGATAAAGAGGTTCCCTGCAGCCACCGAGCTCGGGAAGGACGTTGCCACCTGCTTGCTCAGGGCTGGATCCATCCAGCCGGGTGATCTCCAAGTCCCAAAGAAGGCAGGGAGAAGCCCTTGAGGAGCAGGAGAGGGTGATGCCACCTTTCTAATGAAAACTAATCACAATTAATCCCGTCTCATTGTTTACTCGGGGCTGATTTAAGCACATTTCAGGCTAGACTGAGCAGTTGAACGTTTCTAATGTATTTTTTTTTTCTTTCTGCTTTAATGACCTCATTCCTGCCACCCTGCTGCCATCTCCCTTCCCTGGGAGCTGAGTGGTAACTTCATCAAGTTCATCCGGAAAGAGAAAAAACCAAAAACCTCCCTGGCTGCTCCGGGGATGGCCGGGGATGAACTGAGCCCCACGGGGACCAGATTTGGCTTGGTGACCGCCAGGGCCACCCCTTGTCCCTGTGAACTTCACCCCACCGTGGCCACGGCCATCGCTGGGCTCTCCCATCCAGCTGTTCTCCCAAATCCAGCTGTTCCCATTGCCAGCCCTGCCCAGTCTCTCTGGTTGCTCTCCCCATAAACCCAGGGCTCTCCCCACCAGATGTGCCTCCATGACCCTATTCCAGCTGTTCCCATTGCCACCCTGGGGCTCTCTCCTCCAGATGTGCCCCCCTAATCCATTCCAGCTGTTCCCATTGCCACCCTAGAGCCATCCATCCAGCTGTTGCCTCCCCTATGCCCCCAAAACCAGCTGTTCCCACTGTCACTCTGGGCTTCCCCATCCAGATGTGCTCCCTGGAGCCCAGTCTCTCCCAATCCAGATGTTTGCCCCCAGCCCATGGCTGCACCCCTCCCAGCCTGTCCCCATGATGTGTCCCCCCCCCAGCCTCCTACTGTTCTGGGGCTATTTTTAACCTCTCCTTCAGCTCTCTCCTGCTCCATTTCCATCCGGAGCCAGTGACTTCGCAACCTCCTTTTCCTCCGGAGGGTTTCTGTTCTCCCTCCCTCCGCTGATGAAATGATGTTGGGGGGGGGGGGGCAAGGAGTGCCCACCTCCTCAGGCCCCTGCTGAGGGGCTCGTTTCTTCCTCAGAAGAGCTGTCGCCCACCCTCACTCCTCCCCAGCCTTTCCCCTTTCTCCCCACAAGGACAAAATCCCTCAGGTTTCTGTATCCTGCTGAGGGAGAGGAGCAGAGGAAAGGCTTTTGAGGTGGGGAGGGGGACATTTGCCTGCTGGGGTGATGGGGTGAGGGAGCACAGACACACCATACACCCCCCCACACCATCCACCCTCCCACACCACTGCATCCCCCTGCTCCTTTCCCCACATCCCCCACCTCAGAAACCTCTTACTCCCACCCCGTGCCTCAGTTTCCCCAAGCAGCCCAACGCACCAAGGGAACACCCCCCCCCCCCAAAACCCAACTGGTGGCATCAGCACCCACCCAGCTGGGCTGGCCCCATGGCAAGTAGCCAGCAAGGATGCCACTGGCCCTCCATACAGATGCTTTTGCCGGGGAAGAGCCAGCCCTGGCAGTGATTGTGATTTTCCCCTCAAGCGTGGCTAACGCCGGCGCTCGCCGGGCGGCCCGGCTGAAACCAAAGCATTTTTACCCCCCCCCCCAAGGGTAGCTCAGGCAACCCCCACTGCAAAGACAAGATCTGGGGGTGGGGGGGGTGGGAATCCCCTCCCACAGCCAGAAGAGAAAAGAACTCGCAAGAATTTCACCCAAAAATAAAAGCGCAGACTTGGAGCAGGCTGCTCAACCCATCCTGCCACTTATTTCTTGTGTCCCCCCCCCCCCCCCCCACCGGGTCCCCTGCCTCCATCAGCTATTTTCCAGCTTTCAACCCCAAATTCAAGCTGTGATGTCCCCTCTCCAAGGGAATAAAGCCCCCGAAGGTGGGGACACGCACAGAGCTCTGTTCCTTGAATGGCAACCAAATTCACTGCATTCAAGGACAATCAGAGTCAAAAAAAAGCTGCTTTTTTTTTTTTTAAAAAAAATAATGTTATTTATTTATGCTATGATTACAGTGAGTTCGTCAAAAATGAGGCACACTCAGCTTTGAAGTGGAGCAAACAAACCGCCCTAAATGGTTAAAACCACCCAATTAAACGGTGAAAATCCCCCCCTTCCTCCCTGTGTAAGGACTGGAGTTAAGGTCAGCCTTTTCCTTGCCTTAATCTGTGATTTTTTACCTTGATAGCAATTTTCCCTGGGCTGCCAGCTGGTTGGTAAACGGCCTCTTTTGTCTTTTAGCCCTTCATTTCTTTACAGGAAAATGGAATCCTATTTTTGGGGTTTTTTTTTTAGGTTATCTTGTGTTATTTAGACGCAGCACCATGGTACCCCGGAGACCAGAGCGATGCTCCGGTACCCACGGCATCCCGAGGCAGGGGATTAACCCACCCCCGGGTGCCATGGGAGCAGGGGGGCCAGTTGCTTTGGGCATCAGCCCGTGGCTTGTTTAACGTCCCCGTCTGTCACCACCAGCTCCCGGGCCGTGGTCCAGCGAGCGGTTTGAGGTGGTGAAGTGCCAAGCCGGCACGCCGCGGGCGCCTGGCAGCCATGGGAAGGTTTCATCGGCGTCTCCCACGGCCGAGCATCACACCCCGTTGCACGTTCCCAACCCTGGCAAGCTGGGTCCCCAAAGGGGTGGCTCTGCCGTGGTGGGGGGGGTGCTCTGCGGTGGGAACAACTCCCTGCTTTGGCTTCCAGCCCCCCCCGAGGCCGGATCCCGCATTCCTCTGCCTGGGGAAGCCTTCAGCCTCGCTGCCTCCCAGGGTTTTGCTCCGATCGATGCTCCAGTCTCTCTTAACACCTCGCAGGGATCAATGGACAAGGCAGGGAATTGCCTGCACTGGAGGGACACGGCTAATTCCCCTGGCAGGGCAGCCGCTCGCCTTAACCCTCCTCATGCCGTGGCAGCCACCGCCGCTCTCTGGCAGCATCACCCGCCTGGTGCCCATCACCGTGGCCTCTGGGCACCGCTGCGGCGCTGCATCCCCAGGGCTCTGCCTGTTTTAGCTGCCTGCTCTGCCTCTCCTCTCCTCCAGCTGCAAAGAGCTCCGACAGCCACTGAGAAAACACCAAAACCCACCAAAACCTCCCCAAAACTGGAGCCTCCTGATGGCACCGAGGGCATTGTCCCTGGCTGAGGGGACAACACTGCCTGTCCCCAACCTTCCCCTGCCAGATCCCCTGCAGACCCCACACCCCACTTCCACGGAGCATTTAATCACTAAAAGGTGAATTTTACGCCTTAAAATCACCCTCTGTAAATGGGTGCTGGGGTGATCACGGGTGGGTGCATGTCCCTGGTGGGGTCCGAGGGGGTGGGACACGGATGTGGGGATGGCGCTGTCCTGCACAGCCCACGCAGGTGGAACACCAGAGCAGGAGCAAGCTTAGTCACTGCTCAGAGACCTGCTGAGCCCTGTCCCAACTCAGCGCACACATGACTTCACTGCAAGCAGGATCCAGGTCCTCAAGGGGCAAGACGGCCCTGGGATTCCCGGTGGCCCCGGCAAGGACTTGGATCCCGTCGTGGGGAAATCAGCTTTCGAGGAACGGCGGTGCAGGGAGAGGGAAGAGGAGGCTGGAAAGGCTCCAAGATCGGCGGTGCTGATGCGAAACCATAAATTATCCTCTCGGCTGAGCCGGCTGCGGGGAAAGGCAGCCCCTCGGAAAAGCCGAGGAAGCGGCACAGGCCGCACTGACCCTGGCGTCGCCGCCGTCTCCAGCTGAACCGGCCGCCTGCCCTCGTTAAGGGGGGGGGGAACTACAATTTCTCATAAAGCCAAAGCCAATAATTAACGGGGCACCAGCGGCCGGGGCTGCTCCCCACATCCATCACGGCACGTGGCCCCAGGGCTGGTACCCGCTGTAAATCACCAGCATGGAGGCTCCGTGCCAAGGCAAGCCAGCCCCCCCCTTCCCCCAGCGTGAGCCTTGGTAGAGCAGAAACACACACCCCACCCCAAAAATGGGGGACCTGGGAGAATCCGTGGTGGGATGGGCAGTGCTGGGACGCGCTGGTTGGGCTGGGATGACTCTGGTTTCCTTCATCCCCCTCCGGCAAGTGTTAGCCAGCGCCGCTTCCCGGCATCCCCCTGATCTAATTACGCCCAAGATGAAGCAGGGAATGATACCTTGCCTTTAATTAATAACTCGGCACGTCTCAGAGCATGAACACCGGGTGACAGCGGGTTCAGGGTGCTCAGGTTTTGGGGGTGCAGATCCCCTGCACCCCACGGGGAACCCTTCCAAGCCTGAAGGGGAAACAGGAGCTGGAAAACAACATTTAAATAATAAATCCCAGCTATTAAGGTGAGGCCGTACCTGGGAGAGCCGGCCAGCGCCAGCGGCCAGCCGGGTAATTAGACCGTGGATGAAATGATGAAAAGATATTTGCAGGCTTTGAGGCAGAGGCTTTGAAGCTGTAAATCCTGTGAAGGCAGCATCCCTGCACCCACCCGCCAGGAAATATTTACCTGGGACCAGTTTTCCACCATCCACGCCGTGCCCACAGCCTGGAAAGGAAAGTCCCCTCCCCGGGGAGATGCTGAGCTCGGAGGGATGCTCCTGGGGAGGGATGCTCCTGGGAAGGGATGCTCCTGGGGAGGGATGCTCCTGGGGAGGGATGCTCCTGGGTTTGGGGAACACGTGGGGCCAGGTATCCTGAATTCTGTGCATCCTGCTCCGGGGAAAGGCAGCCCCGGTGCTGGGAATGCACCGGTGTCCCAGAGGTTCAGCCAGAGGTTAATCCAGCCCCGTGAACACCGGAACCTCATCCTGAGGGGAAAACAGCAGGAATCAATGAGCATCAGAGATTTTGGGATGGAGTAAAAGCCCCTGGTTCAAGCCAGGGGGTGGATGAGTCCAGCAAGAAGGTCAAGCACCGGCGGGGAAGGGTGGGTGATGGCAGGGGGTGTGTGTGTGTGTTACCTTGGCCTGGCTGGGGCTGCTCCTCCAAGTGTGGAAGGGCCTGGATTTAAAACGCCCCCCCCCTGCCCCACACCCCCACCCTGTTTGCATGGGAGCACATCCACGCACACCGACACGGCCCTGCACGCACTCGTGCATCCACACACCCACGTTTGCATGCACTCATCCATCCACCCACCCCTGCACGTCCCCGTATGCCCCCCTGCACCCACCCCCTCCCCGCACCCCAACACCACGTGCTCCCCAGGATGAGCAGCAGTGAGAGCATCACAGCCACCCTGTCCATGGGTCCTGCAGCTGGACACACGGACAAACCCCAGCACCTCACCCCATACCTTCCTGTCCACGGGTCCCACAGTGGGACACACGGACAAGTCCCAACACCTCGCCCCACACCTTCCTGTCCCTGGGTCCCACAGGTGGACACATGGACAAGCCCCAACACCTCACCCCACACGTCCCCAGCCACGGAGCCACCATCGCTGCACTCACCAAAGCCAAGGCTGTGTGGTGCCAGATGGGCACCCTGTGGTCCTTAAATGCCATCCCAGCTGTGGCTGTGGGATGTGACCAGGTCCATGGTGCCAGTGCCATGGATCCAGGATGTGGGTACCCAAAGGTGCCTGTCTTTGGAGAGGGCATTCATTTGGGAAGATCTGGCCACCATCCACCCTATAAACTCTTGGCACAAGAGTCTCGGGCCAGCAGTCCTGGGGGATGCCGTAAGGGATGCGGGGTGGGATCCGTACGGCCGGGCGGGCCAGCCAGACCTCAGCAGGAACAAAGCAGTAGTTCAACCCAGGGGTAATTAGCAGCTTGTGATTCCAGATCCTCATTAGGGGCTGGCAAACACCACCCCCCCACGATGTTGCTCTCCGTGCAATTAGTCGCTAAGTAACACGCGGATATTTATACCCGGCCAAGGAACCGGGGCCGGCAAGCTGCCGGCATCGCTGGGATGCTCTGGCTGGGGCAAGCAACTGGTTCTTGCAAGCCAAGGAGCCATGATTGGGATCTGAGGGGCACCCCGGGGTGCTCAGCAGTCGGGGCAGCACCCTAGGATGGGGACACGTGTGTCATTGTCACCCCGAGGGAATCCACAGCCCTGGAACCACCACAGGGGACTGGTTGCTCCAAGAACCATTTCTATAGGGAAGATGTTTTATCTTCCCTCTCACCCCACCCTAATTAATTGTTTTAATTAAGGAAATGCCACTTCCACTCCCGACTGCCATTTGCCTGCAGAAACATTGCTAATTACGGTGAGGGAAATGCGCTGTGGCTTGTTAAACTCGCTTGCAGGCAGCTGGGAGGGGGGGTATGTGTGTGGGGGTGGGGGGGGGCGCTAAAAATATATGAGAAAAGAGAAAATAAATAAGGTCTAAGATGCAAATCACCATCCAGGGAACAGAGTGGGTCTGGGGGTCCCCCGTGAGGGAAAGGGGTGGCCTTGGACCAGGGGGATGTGCCTGGAGCTGGAGGTTTGGTACCTCCATCCATCACCTCTGCCCAGCAGTGGGTGGGCACCAATGAAGCCCCCTTCATTACTGTATTCCCCACCCCCCCAAGATGGAGCCAGGCTTGAGAATGAGGATTTAACCCCCTGTCACTGACACCCCCTTTGGTGGCTTTGTCAGCAGCAGCCAGGAGCTCGCGCTGCTTTCTGCTTTTTAACAGTTTCATGAATTTTAATGGGCAGTTGCTGCCGGGTTTTGCCTTCCCTTCCCGTTTCTCCCCCCCCCCCCCAGCCTTTTCGGATTCCCCTTCCCAGGGCATCTCCAGGCTCATGGCCAGCCCTTGGCATCCTCTGAGCCCCCCCCCCCCCCCCCCAAACCCCTTCCCCAGCATTCCCTCTCCCCCCCACCAATGGAGCCCTGTCCCCGAAGGCAGCACCGTTGGCACGGGGTGTTTGCCACGGTGCCACCGATGGTGTGGGCACCGGGATGGCTGCAGTTCCAGGAGGCCCCTCGGTGGCTTTTTCCCGAAATTCAATGGATGTAAAAGCTCTGGAGACGTCACTTCTGAAACATCCGTCTTTATTAGTAGCTGTTTAACACCTCCCCAAGGGACCATAACGAAGGGAAGCAACTTAATCACCATCATCCAGCAAAGTGCAGACGAGCACGTCTTCCCCGGCCACCCGGCCACAGCCGTTCCCACCACTCACACTGGTGCTTCCCAGTGGCTGTGGTGTCCTCAGGAGCTCCAACCTGGTGACAACGTCCCTCCCGGTTCCACCCAGCTCCATGATAATGGTCCTCCTGGTGTTTTCTGGTCCTCTGATGGTGTCTCTCCTTGGCCCTATGTGACAGCACATCTCCTGGTCCTGAAACATTGTCCCTAATGGTCCCTTCAGGTTCTCCTGGTCCTTCTTGTGTCCAGTTTTGGGTTCCCTACCACAAGAAAGACATTGAGGTGTTGGAGCAGGTCCACAGAAGAGCAACAAAGCTCGTGAGGGATCTGGAGCACAAGTCTTATGAGGAGAGGCTGAGGGAGCTGGGGGTGTTCAGTCTGGGGAAAAGGAGACTGAGGAGAGACCTTCTCGCTCTCTACGACTCCGTGAAAGGAGGGTGTAGAGAGGTGGGAGTTGGTCTCCTCTCCCAAGTCACAGACGATAGGACAAGGGGAAATGGCCTCAAGGTTCAGGTTAGATATTAGGAAATATTCCTTTCCTGAAAGGGTTGTCAGGCCTTGGAATGGGCTGTCCAGGGAGGTGGTTGAGGCACCATCCCTGGAGGTGTTCAAGAGAAGAGTTGACATGGTGCTCAGGGATATGGATTAGTGTTGGGTTGGTGTTCTTTTGGGTGTGGTTTGTGTGGGGTTTTTTGTTCATTTGTGGGTGGGTTTTTTTAGTGTTGTTTTTTTGTTTGGTTTGGTCTTGGGTTTTTTCCATTGTTTGGACTAGATGATCTTAAAAAGTCCCTTCCAACCTAAGTGATTCTGTGATTCTGATGGCTTCTAAATCCCGATGCCCCTCACCACAGTTCCATCCCAGCTCCCATGGGATTTCCAGGTGCCTTCACTCCTCCCTCCCAGCACTGGGCCCAGCTTCCCATGGGACCCCAATGGCTCCCCCCATCCCACCCACCCCATCCTGCACGAGGGGCTGGGAAACAAGGGAGAGCTGAGCCAGGCTTTTTTCTTCCTCCACCTCCTTTATATTTGGGTCCACTTCCAAACACAAAACACCGCTTTGAAATGACTTGTGGTTGCCGAAGTGATTGAAATAACATTTTCTGGCAAAGATTTCACTTTGTTTTTTGAAAACGCTGCTTAGAAATGGCTCGGCACTGTCGGTCCCTCCCCTGCCACTGTCAAATCCCCAGAGATTCTGGAGCTGATCCCGTCTGGCACCGAAATTCCCCCCTTTTTTTTTTCTTGGGAAGGTGCTGGGTGAGGGAAAGCCAAATTTCCCAGCTCCATTCCCTCCGCCAAGAGCCCAGGCTGGACCCGGGTGAGCTTTGGGACAGATTGGAACCAAGCCTGGGCTGCTGGTGGCTCCGCTTTGCTCCCTAGGCTGGGAAAAACCTGTTCCAGGAGGGAGTGTAGGAGGTGGGGGGAGGAGTGGAAGAAGCTGGATCAATCCTTCCCAGAGCTTCTGCTGCGATGCTGAACTGGGTATGGCTGTCCCAGTACGGTGGAGGGAGTGTGGTCCCGTCAACAAGGGTCTGTCCTCCCATCCACGGTCATTGGACAGCCCTGTGTGTATCTGGGGACATGGTTGTGGCCATGGGGGGATTGTGGTCACGGGGCTGGCATCACCCCCAACCCTGTCTTCATCTCCCACCCCTCATCTTCTTCCCCCCCAGCACTGCCTTCATGCTCACCCCCATCTCTATCACCCCCAGCCCCGCCTTTATCCCCCATCCCCATCTCCATCACCCCAAGCCCTGCCTTCATCCCCCAGCCCTCATCTCTATCACCTCCAGCCCCGCCTTCATCCCCCAGCCTTGTTCTCCATCCCCCCCAGCCCTGCCTTCATCTCCCACCCCCATCTCCATCCCCCCCAGCCCTGCCTTCATCCCCCAGCCCTCAACTCCATCACTCCAGCCCTGCCTTCATCCTCCAGCCCTCATCTCCATCACCTCCAGCCCTGCCTTCATCCCC
>BJBW01016939.1:0-10083 GCA_004320125.1 Scolopax mira
GCATGGAGATGCACACAGATCGTGGGTATTTCATTCTGTCACTGCTAGCTGTCTACTTATTGTGCCGGCAACGCTGGTGTGGGAGGAAAATGTGCTAATTAAGTCCTCTTTTTTGTTATTTCAGGAAACCTACCATATGAATATAAAATAGTGATTGCTGGGAATCATGAACTGACATTTGATAAGGAATTCATGGCAGACCTTGTTAAACAAGATTACTACCGCTTTCCCTCTGTGTCCAAATTGAAACCAGAGGACTTTGACAATGTTCAGTCACTCCTGACAAATAGTATTTACTTACAAGATTCAGAGGTAACAGTTAAAGGATTCCGAATATACGGTGCCCCGTGGTAAGTCTCAATTTAAACTTTCTTTGCTGTTTATTACTTAAACCACAGCAGGAGTCATCCCTGCTGAAAATGCATGAAGCTGCTTTGTTGCATTGCCCTGCAAAACAGGACCAAGCTTAGCCCTAAACCACTCTGAAACAATTATCACTTTTTTTTTTTTGTGTGTGTGTGTGTGGATAAATAGGCTGTATTTAGCCATGCGTGTGAAATACGAGAAAAAGAATTGTCATTATTTCTGTTCTGCCTGCTGAATGCACTTAAACAATGGTGGGCTCGATACCCACTCTGTGGTTGTGGATTTGCTGCAGTGGCACCTTAGTATGTATTAGGGAAGGAAGTTCCACTGTATTGTGTGCTCTTGAGGTGTTTGTGTCAGCTGTGCTAATAGATGAGGACGGTAGCGTTTAACACCCACACCACACAAAGTTCAAGGCAGCAGGTGCTTTAAGCATTATTTCCTACCAGTTCTATGGTTGTTTTGTTGTTTTTTTTTTTTAAATTTTGCTTGTAAAGTTGTGACAGGAAGATTTCAAGCCAGTTTTGATCTCATTCCACCGCTGTGCTAGGCATATGCAGGAAAAATTGCTGTCCAGTTTTGTACTGAGGAGACTCTTCCTTGTTTTTTCTACGTGTTGTTTAATTGTGATGCCTTATATCTCTGCAGAATCTTGGGTAGCACTTGTTTTAAATTCTTGTGCTAACTACAGCCGCAGTCCTTTGAGACTCTAACAGAAACCTGAACTTCAGTGATGGTGATAATCATTATGCTACTTGGCATTCTCAATTGTCAGCTGAAGCACTTAGATGCTAATTTATGCACACCTATAAGACGGGTTTATTATAAGCTTAGAACTTATATTTTTGATGGCAGGCTTACTTTAAAGGTGAAAGTAGACTAGGAAGGGGGAATGGCAGGGATTGAACCAAAGAATGGGGCAAACCTATACAAATGTTAGAAATTTTCCCCTTCATCTCATCTCTATGGACAGTTTACTTGGCCCCCAGGCCTTGGTGATTCATACAGCACCACACACGTTGATGCTTCTGACAATGCTTTTTATTTTAATATATATCTGTACATTAGTGCTGGCTAGAAAATTGTGATCTAGCTTTGTATTTCACATTCTTGACTTAAGCTGCTGATTTTTTTTTTTAAGTCATAGCCTTTAGCTAGTAGTTTAAATCAGCCTGACATTGCTTAGCTGAAAACAGACCGACAACTCTAAATCCTGCACTATCAGCTAATTGGGAAAAATGATCTCAAATCGGGTTAGGAATCCTCTCTTAAAGACATTTTAAAGTAATTTTTTTTTAGTATAGCAGCATATAACACAGAAGAAAACAGAGCACATAAAGGCCGTGGGTAGTGTGAGGAGGATTTGAGACTTGCTGGGAGGTGAGCAGCTGTGTGAGCTGGAAGGTTAGCTGCTAAGAGTAAGATTGTCTTCACCTTCTTTCATGTATATATTTTGGACTGAGAGGGCTTGTGTTCTGCAGGCATCCAATGATTATGAAGTGTAGGCGTCTTTTAGAATTTACTTGTGGCTGATTTACCTGAACTCTGCTACTACAGGCCTGCTGGAGACATCTGGAGAATGTAGGATCCAAGTCTGGGGAAGAGAGAGCTTGTTATTCTGAAATGGAGAACTGCATGATATGCCTTTCTATTTACATTTACATGCACTGGCAAAATGTAGTGATCTATTTTCCCCTCTTTTGCTTCCCGAATCCATAAGGGCAATCTGTTATCCTTTTGTCTCCAGCTGCATTTAGAAGTTCTTTCATTTTGCAGCTATACACAAGGATTTGGAATGTTTGTTCTGAAATATGAAGGGATGCCACATCAAGGAACTGAGTTGTTTTAACCATAACAAATGAATGCTGTATGTATTCTGATCTAGTCATGGAAGAGAAATCTTAATTAGTCCTTCCTATAATCCATTGATAACTGGGTTTTTCCAACTAGTGATCAATGGGAAGTAAAGCTAGACTGCTAGAAAGGCATGCTGAGCTCCAACCAAGTGCAGACTTCTCTCTCAAAAGATGTTTCATTTGTGTTTAGTTATGAAAAAGTGTTATCAAAGCACGTGTTGAGCAACTGTTGATGTGGAGTTGAGGCTATCAATTTGAATACAGCTTTTTAAATCAACTAGCTGTGTTTGGGCTGTGTTTGGAGCATTGAGATGTGGCGTCTTTTTCTCTCTTGTTTTCTTTCTTTCTTTCTCTCTCTCTCTCTCTTCTTTATAATGACAATTCCTGAAAAATGTGAAAATTGAGCTAGATTCCTGCATTTTAGTTGATCTTTGAGAGGAAAGAAAAGTCACATCTGACACTAGAAAAATCTACTCCAAATCTGTTCTGTGCCTGGAAACTGAGACAGAATGATCAGACGAGCCTTTTAGCGCTGCTTAATTTTTTTGATCCTTTCCCTCCAATTACATTGCACTCTACAGCTATAAATCTTCAGATTACCCCAAAGGAAGAGAATTTGTGGGGGGTTTGTATGTATTTATGGCCTCCTTACCCCAATTAGTTCTGTCACAGAAGCAGAACACTAGTCATTAACCCAGAAGATGCTCCAACCCTAAAATGAGATAAGTTGACGTGTTCAATTTATGTGCATTTTTGTAAGAATTTCCAGAGGGAAAAAAAATTCTCATTTGCTGATAAAGCTACTGTTTTTAATTTAAAAAGAGGGATCAAACCAAGAATAACAGCTGTGATTCTGGAGGTTTCAGCCTGTCAGGGGTTTCTAAGAAGTAATTGGCAGAATACTGGGAAAACTGGCTATAAGTTATCTATTTAGAAAATGTAAATTGCCAACTCAGTGTAACTACAGAAAAGAAATATCAGTCCATATTCATTACATGTTATTACTCATGGTACGTCTGAAAGCTTTCTAAAGACCTAAGAGAATTCAAGTAGTGCCTCCTAACTTACAATTTAGTAGAATTTGTCTGTAGAAAATAACTTACAATACACGGGAGCATTCATGTGTATTTGCAATTGGAATGTGCGGTGGTGCATATCAACAGCCTCTAAGGAGCAGAAAATTTGAATTTAGCCTGATGGTTCTGAGAGTATTAAATGGCATTAGCTGGAGGGGAGTTGAAAACAGAAGTATCAACCCCTAAAAGGGAAAAGAGCAAGGGTGGGACATGAATCACACTCAGAGCTCTGCTCATTTTTAGAGGTGGAGAATGTAAAGGACATTTTTACACCTTAAATAGGAGATTCTATGACGTGCCTTGAAGGAACAAAATGGGCTGAAGATTTTCCATTTGGCTTGCAGAGAACATTCCACAAAACATTTCCCTCCTTTCTTTTCCTTCTGACTTTGTCCCTATGAACCTGGCTTGTTTGGTGGGGAAATTATTGGTAGTTTATATAGTCAAAACTCTTAAAGATTCCAATGGAAACATTTTCTCCTTTGAAAAATTGAGATTGAGGCTACTTACTGAACAGGACAGAGATAGAAAAGTAATGGATATATGAATTTTAAAATCTGCAAACTCCCTTTGTGAAGTATACGTAAGCATAACCTATACTGATGTCTCTGTAAAAGGGTAGGGAGAGACAGTTTGTTTTTACTCTGGCTTTGGGCGGTGAATATATGTAAATGAATAAGTTTTATTTAAATTCAAACGTTGTTATTTTAAAACACATGTGTTTTTTAAATTATATTTGAAATTGTTCATCCACGCTAAGGACTGGATTTACTGTAGTATGCTATGAATACAAATATTCTTGCAACGTCTGCTTTCTAATGAAGCTTTAAAAGCATTCAAACCACCAGAGAACGGCAGTTAACTGGAGCCAGGATTTGTTTAAACCGTGTTTTGACAGAAACAATTGTTCAGGGAGAATATTTTCCTCGGTTTTATTTTGTTCTGCTCATCAGCTCTACAGGTGGTTTTTTTTGGTTTGCTTGAAAGACAAAACCAGTTGAAATTAAAAAGTATTCTGATAAACTTTATGTGCATAGAAATTGAGGGTAGTTAATTTCATGAATAGCAAGGCAATAAGTTTATTTATGAATTTTGAATTATGTTCTCTATAAAATTTCCATAAAATGTTATATGCCATAAGTGTAAAATAATCTCATAAAGCAGTCTTTTTACATTATTTTTAGCTATTAAAATATATGGGCAAATTCCACCCATATCTAGCAGATTGAAAAGTAAAACTGAAGACCCAAGACTTTCAGCATATATATGTATTTATATAACTATAGCTAGATGAATCTTTTTGAGGAGGAGAACTTTTAATATAAAAGCTGATTTTATAGAAATCAATGCATTTTAATGGTTAACGGAATCAACTTTATGGTACTAACTGAAAAGCACAAATGTAAAATATTAAAATTGATTATTTAAATAGCGACTGAAATCTGCGATTTGCATCATCATTGTGATGAAAATCAATTCATCCTACATGAAGCCGGGAATAAAGCTCTTCCCTCCCGACAGGAACAGCAGCATTGTTCAGCAATATCCTGCACATTTGTCAAGTTGTAGCTTGGTCAGGTCTCAAGAACAGAGGCACAAAGCTGGCCTCCCAGTTGCTTTTAATGAATACTAGTGGGTTTTTCCTATGTCCAAGAATTTGATCTGTAGGGTGATCCAGAGGTCAAGAACAAACGGCTCACTATCGCTCACCTCTGCCAAGCCAAGGCTTTCATTTGCTTTTTTTAGTAACTCTAGAGGAAGTGCCTTAACTCTTTTTCAGAAGCAAAATTTTAATAGGCATAGATAATGCAGCCATGAGAAAGTATAGACAGGTTTAGTCATCTCCTTTTAAAATGATGTTTTGTGCATTTTTTTTTTCTTTTCTTTTTAGCCCAGTGTAAATTTGGGGGGGCTTAATCAAATAATTTTGCATCCGTTTGAAATAATTAATAATTTCTATAACTCTTTTTCTTTCCCTGCTTCATTTGCCATCATAGTTTAATACAAGTAGCTCTAAGTTAGTACCTCTCCCTTGTTTTCAGACTTTGTGTTTATCCTGTCAGAAAAGCATCAGATGATGGGGGTTTTTTTGTTTTTTTTTTTTTCATTTCAATTATAAGTTTTGTAATGCATCGCAGATTTTGCTGACAGTCTTCAAGTTCTTGAAATAGCAAGCAAATTAACAGCAGATATTGAGCGTGGGGACTGGAAAACCAATTGGCAACTCACCCGATAGGATTCAGAATATACTGAGGGCTGGGAATGGATCTCGCTTCTTTTATTTTCATACTCTTAGTTGGCAATTAGCTCGTGCCTAAAAAAAAAAGGAGGACTCAAAGTCAGGCTACGCAGCAATAAAGTTCTTCATTGCTGCTGAGCAGTGAGGAAGCCAGGGGCAGACTGGACAAGACTGTTGGTGTTGTACCAGGAATTCCAGCATTTATGCAGCAGAAGTCAGCAACTGAGGAAAATATTGGCAGAGACCGAAGTCTTCTGTCTGTGTGTTAAACAAACACCCCACCACTGGAGCGTGGTTGTGTTTAAAGGTGCAGGCTTCTGTTTCGTTTTTCTTGGCGTTTGTCCTTCAAGCCTCTCGTTTTAGGATCGGAGAGTGTATTCCCCTCGGTCTAGAATTGCAGCAGTTTGTTTACGTTTTTTGCCTTGTTGGGAATGTTGCTGATTTTTCTTCACTCTCTTTGATATCAGATTCACTTTCAAGGAAAAAAAAAAAAAGTGCTGTTTACTTTTAAAAGAAGCTTGCTTTCTTCCCTTTTTTTTTAATAAATAGTGGAATGTTTGTGATTTTAAATATATAGTCTCATAAGTCATTTTGAATACTATGATGCTAACCTGTCCTGGCTAATTGTTTGGAAAGCTCTGCATCTCAGCACCGGAGCACAACATGAAGTCTTAACCTTTCCTTCAGGCTTGACTTTGGCAAGAATAAGAACTTCAGAGTTTTCATTGCTAGTGTAACACACAAACAGTGTCTTTTTGTGAGTGAAGTTCTAGCCAGGTAAAACCAACATAAAATGATGGCTCTCCTAACTCCTTTGAATCTTTCCTAGTGTGGAAACAGGGATTTGAACTCCTTCAGAGCAGAAACACACAGATGATTGTGGGTATTTGTGTCTCTGACTTCTGCTCTGTTTTCCTGGAGTTCAGAAGGTGCTCTGCAAAAAAGCAAAGAGCCAGAATGAGCATGAGCTCTGCTGATGAGGAGCTACTTATTTGTGGTGGTCTCCTGTTCATTGGTTGGAGTGTGGCTTGCTCAATAACAATATAGAAGTTGGGCAAACCTAAACCCACAAGTTGGGCTTGTCTTTGTAGTTTTACTTTGTTTCATTTGGGGGTTTTGGGGCCTGTGTTTGCTTTACTTCCCAGCTGCCCAGGAATAAGGAGTTGGTGTTCCTTTTGCTGAACACTGGAATAACACAGTGGTCAATGTGGCATTTGTGTGCACTGAGCAGACTGAAAGCATCTGCACCAGTGAGGACTTGAGCAGGGATTAATGAGAATACTCCAAAACTGAAATTTTCAGCTCAGCAATTACAGATTTCTTGGGAGGAGGGCTGAAAAGTCTTAGAGATGGAGCTGGGGAGAGAGGAGGGAAGGGGAGAGTTAACCCCAATGTGGAGGTATGCTGTTCCTTACAGGATTGGACCCTGTTGCGTGTTGATGCTTGCTTGAATAAATTCTTCTGTGCAGCTTCTGCACTTCAGGACTCCTACTTTTCCATTTTCTTCTAGCCGTATGTGTGCCATGCCTCTCTGTGGTGGCCTAGGGCAGAAGGGAAGAAAGACAAAACTGAAAATGGCATGCTGTTAAGGTTAACTGAAAAGTTATTTCACTCGAGGACAACCACCTTCACAATAGGAGAGAGTGGAGAAGTAAAAGAGGGGCTTGAGCTTTAAGGAGCTGATCTGACGATGAATTTTGCATTGGATGGTGCTCTTCAAGCTCCATTCCTTTCTTTCCTTCATTGCCCCTATGTGATACACCCCGAGCAGGAAGAAGTAGGGAGCAGCTGGATGCTTGGGGTGACAGAGAAAGAGGCTGCTGGAGGATGCATGGTCCAACCAGGTCCTGGCTGCCAGAGCTCAGAGCAGGGGGAGGTTTGGGGTCCTCTAGAGGAGCTGCTGAGCTAGAGAAACCAAGACTTCAGCAAGGAAGTAAGTGGGAGACCAAGACTTTGCTGTTAGAGGTAAGAGGACAACGTGAGGGCTGTATCACTGGAAGGGTAAGGCCTATCCAGTCCCAATGTATATGAATGTATATGTGCTTTCAGCAGAATATTTAGATTCAAACAAGACAGATTTAAAAGCATGGGATGAATGAATCATTTCTAAGTCAGGAGTTGTGAGCCTGAGTGAGAAGAGACTGCATGGGGCAGATAACCTGCATAGTGTGAGTATCAACCCCCACTGGAAATAGGTATCCCAAAAACCAAGGTATCTAAATGTGCCAAATTTGGGACGTGGGTAGTTTCACCGACTCAGTGGGATCAGTAATAAGCTTTAATTATATATATAATTATCGGTTAAATACAGATATACTTCTTAAGAGCTTTGCTGAAATAAGTTGGAAAAATGGGGATATTTTCAAGTGTTGTTACAAGATGTGAGATGCAGAAAAATGAATGAGACTGAGGGGGGATGACAAGGGAGAAGGTAGATCTTGTCCTGGGTACTGTCAGGAATGTGAAACGGGTGTCAACAGGTGGCTTACTTCATAATTCTTCTATTCAGGACAAACAGGATAAAATTTGGAAGCGTGTACGTTGCTTCAAGTGGAGCTGCTGATAAAGTTCTCATTATGTCATGGTGATAAAATGCAATAGGAATGGAAGAGAAATTATGTTTGAAAAACTGTGCTTGACTTACAAAAGTAAGTAAAGTAGCAAATGACAGATTTTGTTAGCTTCCAGTGAAGGATGAGATTTCTTATGACTGTCTTCAACATGATTTGGGTCATATTTATCTAATACTTATTGATCAGAATGGTGACTTTACCCCCATGCATATAAAATGCTTAAAGTAGTTCACAAAGGCTATGAAATAAAGCCCAAGTAGTTCAAATAAGAGAACACTGATCATGAATCTGAACATAAAGGTCAAGAGTGACAGCTACATTCATCAGGTTTTCATGAGAATCCTTTCAGTAGAATGGATCTGGCACCTTATTTCAGAACTGGTCAACACTCATGGATTCAGCTGAAAAGCAATGAGACCGCTGAGTATTTATAACCACCTCTAAAATGTGTAGGTGCTAGTCTATATTATGGTTTGGGTGCATCTCTAAAGTATGAGAGTTGCTGATGTTTCTGACTCTACTAGTTAAATGTTGAAATCTTAATATGGCTGAGAGCTATGTTTGTGTATGTGCACACAGAGAGAAGGTGGTTTACAAGCAGGAAGATGTCAGCAGCTTATCATTGTGCCTTGGTAGACATGGCTGAGTTGCATATACCCTTGAGTCAGTAGAGAAAGACCTCATGAGTTGTGGTTCTCTGCCACCTCTGCAGTTGGTTGGTTTGGGTTATCCAAAACCGGGTTGCCCACTCCAAGGCACAAAAAAAATGTTGGCTGATCTTGTTATTGCATAGTCATCTTTTAATGTACGGTCAATGGCATTAATAGAAAAATCATATCCTAAATAAAGTTTGCCCTGCATTTGTTGTCTCTCTGTCCTCTGGGTAGTATGGAAATAAAATAGTCACAAGGATAAGTTACAGTACATGCTATGGTTTTGCACAAATAAGGTCATAGTTTTATGATCTGCATATATAGTCTACCTGAGAAAAATTAATGGGAGTTTCCACCTAGTAACTCCATTCTGTATTCCTGCTCTAGCATCCTCTATAAACCCTTCTGTGTAAACAACCCAGTATCCTTCTATATATCTGCTTAGCTAGTTGCCTTGCATACTGACATGCACGTCATGCTTGGAAACCCTATGCCTGTGGCTACTTTGGCAAGTAATGCTTGTCAAAGTAATGAAATAATGCTTCCTAGAAAACAAGCACATGATGATTTGAAATCACCTGATGAGTGTGTCACCATATTTCTTTTGCAAGTAATTGTATAAGTACTTGAGTATTTTTCATCTGCAGATCTGCCAACTTGTCTACTCTCTGATTCTGGAGAGCTCTTGTTTTTCTGTTTTGGTGTTTCAGCAGCATTTGCTGGATGGGTAGGACTGACAAAGCTTTCTGGTTCCTCAGAAAGCCAGTTTATTTCTGTATGCACGTGAATTAGTGTGTCTTGCCAGCAAAATCTGGTATTTGCAGTTGCTAGCTGTGTTGCCCTCTTCGGTAAGATTTATGAGTTGTACCCCAAGAATATACTTTATGGATTGTGTATCACCTCAAACTTTATGTAGGAAAGCTTTATGTAAGAAGGAAGGATGAATCTTTCAATCTCCTTTTCCTGGCACAGATTTTAATGCCTCTTGTTTCCAAAACTGGGAATGTAATAAAAAGAAACTGCTCTGGAAGGTGTTCTCTTTAACACCTCTCTTGATGTTCCATCTGGGCTGCTTGGGACACTTCCATGTCCTGCATTACAGGAAAACGGAAGAGAAAGGCAAACTGAGTGCTAGTTCAAAAGCTGTAGTTGGAAATTGTTCCTGGTTTTCATAGAATCACAGAATCATCTGGGCTGGAAGGGACCTTAAAAGGTCATCTAGTCTGACCCCCCTGCAGTCACAGGGACACCTCCAACTAGACCAGGTTGCCCAGGGCCTCGTCGAGTCTCCCCTTGAATGTCTCCAGGGAAGGGGCCTCA
>BJBW01016943.1:0-14244 GCA_004320125.1 Scolopax mira
TAGGTTCTACAGAGCCCCTAGTTCTCTCCCAGCCTGCAGACACCAGGTTTCTGGGCAGGGAGGGAGCTGGGCAGCGGGCTGGGTTGCTCTCCCCCTCGCTGTGGGGTGGAAGCCTGGCTGTCACAGAGGCCTCTGCAGCAGAAGTGAGGGAGGTCCTTGTACACAAGATGTTTTGAAGAATGACAGTTACTGCAGGGCAAAGTCTTCCTTTTTTTGGCCCATTTACCAGAAGCGAGCTCCAAAATGGATGCATTAACTCTCTGAGAAGCTGATTTTAATCACTTGTGACTCATTTATATGTATGAACTAAATTTTCCTGCTTTACAGCATTTATTTTGATTGCGTTTTATAATGACAGGTATAGTCCCAGTTACCAAACATTAATTTATGATATAGGTTGATTTTGCGTTATTAATGAACTATCCAAAAGGCAGTGTGACTTACAGTAATGACATTTAGCAACACATTAAAATATCTAGAGAAAAAAATAACTGAGAACTTCAGAGAATTGTTTCTCTTCCTGTTGTAGAAACAGAAAAAGGATCTTGGATGGGCAAAGTGAATTTTAAAAAATGTTTCTTCATTTTCTATCATCATTTATTCCATCTTTCGTGAATTTTGATTTTATATTCTTTTCCATGAGATTAAAGCACCGTAAACAAACATTGACAGCATGTGGACTGTCTTTTGGGAACTCCGTCCATCAAATTTTCCTCATTCCATGGCAACATTCAAACAATTAGGGTTTTAATGAGGCTGAAAATTTGTAGCCCAAATGATGTAATGAGTTTGACTATCTTCCAGAACAACTGTGGCACTAATGCAGGAGTGCATTTTACCATATGCTTGAATTCATAACTGAGTTGTTGGGCAGCAGGAGTCTGTCTGATTTAAGTGTGGTGTAAGTTCACACTTAGCATTTGATGAGTTTGGAGGATTTATTGTACTATTTCTTTGCCTGTGTGAAAAGTACAAGTACAATATTTCCATTTTCTCACGTCACATTCTACTATCTCAATGTACTTATTCATATCCACAAATTATTCAAATGAGACCTGATCCATTACTTATTTTTGTTTTTAAAATACCGCTTAGAATTCCACAATATTTCTCAAATGGGAAGTAAATTAGATTCTGTTGCTTAATAGAATATGAAAGATTAAACTGTATCAGTATCGTAGACTGAACTGTGCTGATGGCTGTCAGGACTTCTAATTCAGTATCTGTGATAAATGAGAAGCTTTTGTTTCTTCTTCTTTTCAGAAAGGTCTTGCATCCTGGTAAAAGTATTTTTTTTCCTAAAATGACTTCATATACATTATTTATCCAACTTGCAATAAACATTCATCCTAAAAATAAAGAACTAATTAGTTTGGAGCTACTGCCAGATACCAGCAGCATACATTCCAGAGTCACAGTAGCAAGAATTCTATGAAAATTATCCTACTATTTAGGTAACCATAGCACAGTTGTGTTAAAGTTATTCTGCAAAAAAGAGGCTGGCCTGCTGCCAGCGCAACAAGCATTTGTCAAAGCTGAGAAAGTAACTTCATGAACACTTCATTGGGGTTTTTTTTTCTGAAAAATAAACCAAAACAAAAGCAAACCATGAAAAAACTTAAAACAAATGCAAAGCAAAAGTAAATAGCAGAATTTAAAATACTCACATGGATTGTATTCTGAATTTTCCTCAGAAGTAAACACAAAGCTCCCTGAAATAAAAATAAACATAATTTATTTGAGTAGTGTTTCCCCATTTCATATTTACCTATTTGATTTAGTATTTAACTATAGACACACAAAAATTAAATTTGCTAGTTCAGTACCTTTAAAAATGGTAAATTAATCTGACTTTGCATGACTAAGAGAAAAATTAGAAAAAGAATAATTCTTAAGCATATTAGATATCTAAATCATTGTGGAAAATTAAACAACATAGGCCAAGTTCATCCTTATAGGAACTCAACAGAACAGAAATGAGCAATGAACTAATTAACCCTCTTAGGTTTAACAGATAATTCAGTACAAATTAATGCTACAATTTAAATATTAATTTCAGGTCCTTAATCATTTACAGTTTGGTGTATCTTTTCATAGTCATATAGTTAGCATAGCTATGTGGAGCGATATAGTTAATTTAGAAGAAGTTTGATTATAAAATATATTTTAGTAGTTTGTGCGTTTCCCAAGAAACATAAATAACCCTTTAAAAGGGTAAGGCACTTAAAGATTGTACTTTTTAAAAGTTTCTACTTTTTAAAAAGTTTCTACTTTTTAAAAGACTTTTAGAAAAATATTATAAATGCCTCAGTATTATAAAGAACAAGCTTGGGCTCCTAAGACAAGGAAAAATGCTTTCTACTTAATTGCTGAAGATGAACCAATCCTAATTCTCAGTCCTAATTTTAGCCTTGCAACATACCTAATTCCAAGAACCAGCCTACAAATTCAATACAGAATTAAAATCCTCTGCTGTGCAGCATCTTGTAGAAGCAGACTCCCAAAGAAAGCATTCTCCTCAGTGCTACCCAGACCTCAAGAACTGGATCATGAACTGTGTATCAGAAAGGGTCACTCTTGGCTATAGTGGAACTGGAGTCAGCTGCTTCTTTCAGCTCCATCAGTAATCTTGAATTTACCTTCTGCAAGACCAAGCCTTGTCTCTACTTAGCATTGGCTGAGAAGCCACTCATATCACAGAAACTCTGCAGGGCGAGTAATTTTTAGGAATCGTGCTTCAAAACCAACTTTATCATCCCTTTTCAAATTAAAAATATGTACCTAGTTATTCTATGATTCTAACACTGAAACATCTCTATTTAGCCTTGTCTTTATGGTCTTTCCAGGTAGAGAATCTTAATGATGCAAATTAGTTATTCTTCATTATTATAGAAGACTTAGTTTAGTCCAACTTTTAAAACTCAGTAATTTTAATTTTACTTTATTGCTGTAGACACCTGTCCAAGTATAAATCTAACATGAACCTTAGATACAGCTTTGTATTATGAGGCCATCTCAGCATGGTAGCTAACTTAGCAGGGAAAGCACTATTTCACATTGTCCAAGACATGGGAGCCTGCTGTTTTTATCAAAAAGCTTATCAAAGACAGCAGTTAGGCAACTCCTTGCCTTTCTTGTCTCTAGGTTGTGCAAGGAGAGCTCCCTCTTCCCTTCTTGCTTATTAGGTTCTAATCACCGGGTCCCTAATCATCTTAATGATCTTGCACTGGTGTCTCTGCAGCTTGAGTGTTTTATAGCAGGGGCCCCAATGCTTTACCCAGGTGTGATCTGGGGAAATAAAATGACTGGCTCTGCTATTGGTCATGCACCCAGGGTGTTGTTAACCTTCATGGTTGCCAGGGCACCCTCCTCACTCATGCTCAGCTTGTTTTCTGCCAAGACCTTTGCTGCAGAGCTGCTCTGCAGCCACTCAGACCCCATCCTGTAGCCATCCCTGGCTTGGGCTTTGCATTTGTCTGCGCTGAAACCCAAGAGGCTCCTGTTGGCCTGGTCCTCCAGGAATACAGAGCAGATCAGCACCGTAGATGCTGAAGCCCTAAGGAGCCTCCCTCAACATCACAAATCAGTGTGATAAAAATCTTTACTGTTTTTTCCCTCAATCCTGATTGATGGTATTATTTTTTGTTGTTTCTGACAGTAGATTTTCACAGCACAACATAGTGTGGTAAAGAAATAAACAATAGTCATGGTACAAAAATTAGTTCAATTTGTTCTTTTTAACTAGACCATTATTTTTTATTTCATTCAGAAGTCCAAACCATAAGCAGAATATTGCGTTGGTCTTAATATCAGCCTTGGTGCAACTTCCCAGCCAGTCTATGAACTTAATTAAGAGGCTCTTAGGGTGTAGCAGCCAAGATATAACCACCTTCTGCACCATTGCCTGATTTCTGCCCAATGGCTCTTGGTCTTCCTATAAAGTAAATGAAGCACAAGAGTCTATTATTTGAATTACTCTCCAAAACTTAGATATATATTTCACTATGCAGTGAATCTTTGCATTTTTACTCATTCTTTATATTGTCTGAAACTGATTTTCTAATATTACCCTTGTAGTTCATCTTTGAAAAGCTTCCTTTAAATATGCTATTCTTTTTATAGTTGCTTTCTAAAATACGCTTCTTACAGACATTTGTTATCTAAATCTAATTAATTAAATTGATTTTTCTTTTGCAATAAAGGAAGACAGATAGGGTGAGAAATGTGAATACTAACACATATCACGTATCCATCAAAGGCTTTTTTTCCCAGTATGCTTTCTGGGAAATTGCATCTGCACTGCAAATGAAGAACAGTAAAAGTAGTTCAGCTAAACTAATGACGATATATAGGTTTCTTTAACTCTCATCTTTCAGTGTTTAAAACATTTCTAAATATCCTTTCCTGTTTGAGGAGAGTGACCTCTGAAACATAAATATCTCATTTTAGAGATGCAGAATTGTTCAGATTTTAACTAATTGTGTCCTATTACTTTAATCCTTTTTCTTTCTTGATGTCAATGGAATGCATATACTTTACTTACAATCACGCTGAAAGTAATACTTTAATGATCTATTTGTCATATTGTCATATAGATCAGATATGTAAAAAATAAGAAGGGACAGCTTCTATTTCAGGAAAATAATTTTTACTGCAGAATTTAGTTTTGCAGAAGTTATTTAGCTAAATACGTGGAACTATGACTCAGAAAAGAATCTATCTATTAAAAATTATTTGCTCAGATGAAAATAAAGTTAAAAAATTTAATGGAATTACACTATGATGTGGTGATTGTTTATGTTGCCACTGGTTCTTATCGTGACCAACATTGCACTGAAAAACTTGTTATGGGCAGGAAAGGAAATGCACCTTATCAGGGAAGCCAAGAATTTATTGTTAGTTTAATGAAAATCTTAATATTAATTCCAATACAACAGACAGTTATTAAGATTAGTCTAGTCACAATAATACTACCTGCCACAGTGCAAATTATCTGATTAACACAGAATGACATTAATAATAGAGTTAAAACTGCTGTACAAAACATACCTACTATTTACCTCTGCTGTTGGGCTGTCCTTTATTGGTCCTTCCATTTTTGGTCCTTTATTCTAATATAGGCATTAAAATTCTTCTTAGAGGAAGAATCCTCCAATAAGGTATGGACACTTCAAGAAGTAACTTGTAGGTGCCAAAGTCCTTTTCTGGACTTGGTACTTCAAATTCTGTCCTGGATAAAGTAATGCAATAAATGTGAAACAACTAGATCACAGCAGAGAGCTGAAGAATAGTCTGCATACAGTTATTATTAGCAGTTCTCTGAATTCCCTTTGTGCTCTGCGCTGTCTTAACACTGGAATTGTTCCTGCCTCAAAGAGATTAAATTAGGCTAAGGTTCAACATGTGGATTTTAAAGATAACTGCGGAGGATGGGCAACAGAGAGCACACAGAAAACAAATAATGCCAGATAATTACTTCTATTGATAAAATCAGTGAATGGAGACAATGCAATGTAATACATCTAGATTCTTCTAAAAGATTTGATATAATTTCTCACCAAATGATGTGTTGATTAAAAATTAGTACTATGCAAAATGAATGCAGCACATGGTAAAAAGATTATGACTCAGAAAGTAATTCTAGAGTGTCGCAGGATCAGTTCTATTCAATGTATTTATCATTTACTGGGAAACTTCACAGATAAAACATAATGGAGACCATAAATAAGGAAAAGAAGTAGTTCTATCAAGTGATTGGAATTTCATGGTAAACTGGGTTCCCTGGAATAATGGCGCAGTGTAGCTCACTGCAAACAAATGCCTATAAGATGCAAAGACATATATCATGCATGTAGTATACAGAGCTCTATTTTAGAGAGAGCAGCATGTCCGACACAGAATGGAAGACAAGATGGACAATGGCTGTAAAGAGTTTATAATGCTGTAGAACGGGAGAAAGCAAGTTGTAGCCCTTTCCCCAAGCACAGGGTGACCACAAGCGGCAGCTTGTGGGCTTTTTCCAAGGGGCCTTAGGAAATACAGAACAGGAGTCTGCATGTGAGCCTGAAACTCAGGGGAATTAAATTAATGCACCTAAACCAGGAAAATTTTCCCCCACTGACAAACAATATTTTGCACACGAGTTTAAATAAGAGGAACTTTTAAGGGGTTGGGTGAGAAGCAATTTCCAGCAAACAAAACTACTCTTCCTCAGAACATAGTGGCTGCAGTCCTGATCTAGTGTGCCCCAGAGAGTGAAGAAAATATCAGCCACAACCCTCCTCCTTTAATCAGCCCCCACTTTTCATCATACAATCCACCTGATCAGGGGTCAAGCTGTTGTCCCAAAAGACAGAGCTTGGCTGGTGCTGTATCAGGTTAATGTGTCACCACTCTGCTTCGATACGGAGACCCCATGGTCTAAGTTGAACTTAGCCTTGGGAAGGTTTGGTGACGCACAGGAATGTGATAAAGTCATCGCTGCAGAAAGAAGAGTCCCCAAATACTGTATCTTAAAGATCGATTCAGTCACTCTCTCTTTGGGGTTTCTTCGCCAACTCTTCTTGCTTCAGCAATTATCTACTGTAAATTTGTAGGATTGCCCAGGCTTTTCCCATCTTTATGCCTTACCTGATTTTAACAGAAATGTTGTCAATATTACAAAATGCTTTTGAAATTTAAATCTGTTAAGGCCTGATGTGTCATCTGTTGTAGTCAACAGTGCCCACGGTCCTGAAAGTGCCCGGAGTGAGTGCCTCCTACCCCACAGCCTGCTGCTCCCAAGGAAGGTCTCTCCAGAGCTCAGGCTTACCCAAGCAGAAAAAAAGCCCAGCAAATACTGTACTTATATTTAAAACAAGAAACAGCAAAAATATCCTTGTAAAATAATGCTTCAGACTGTGGTGGGTTTTTTCATGTGGAGTGTATCTCTGCAAGAAATAGTCCTTGTTCCTTTTATTTCCTACAGCTTCAATTAGATAGTGAAAACATCCAAGTTTTCCTCTTTGTAGGCTTCGCTGCAGTACTGAAGCAACAGGGAAAGAGAAAACTTATTAGGCAACATCAGCAGGACCAATCACTTGCCTATTTTTGTCTGGTTTTCAGAGCAAGATTAAAGAACCAGTAATCCTACAAAAGGTTAGAGCTAACCTTTAATCAGTACCCTGCAGTGGTCTTATAGATGACTAAGCTGAACCGAGTCAGTTAGATGGTCATCACTGTCATATGTACAAGATGCAAATATCTTCCACATTTAATGCTTAAACTGTTAGCCATGCTCTTCACTTCTTCAGATCAATTTTATTCTAAAATTCAGTTTCAGAGGAGCTTAAGAAAATAGAGATGAGTCTAAAACTACTATAAAGAATTACATGCTAGGTTCCCCAAACCTAGCTGGCTAGAAGCAGAAACACAGGTTGAATGGAGAAGAGAGAAAAAACTAAAAAATTACTTCTATGAGACCAGCCATAGTGTTCTCAACACTGCTAATAGGAAAGCCACAGACCCTTTCTCTGTCTCATAACCCACCCTCAGCCCTTCTGCTCCTCACAATCATTGTCTCCTTTTATATCTGTTGACAAAAACATTATAGTATGAGTACCATAAGCTATTTTATCCTTGTGATGGCTTTTTCATTGATTTAATTAACATTATTTTTCTGCAGCACCATGCATTTCATGATGAAGGACAGTATACAGAAGACTATGGGTCACTTACCTGCACTGCTGGCTTGCCTGGGAACTTCTAGGGATCACTTCCTGGGAAGCAAAGGACTTTCTACACAGTGTTGGGACTTTGTCTAGGGAAAAAAAATAATCACAATGAGATTGGCAATCCAGTTGCAATCTAGTGCCTGATGATCTGAATAGCTGCAATTTTGAAGCAGTTGAAACTCCTTTGATGGAAGTCTTCTCACCTATTATCAGATGTCTGCAGAGTAGGTGTGAATGCGTACCTAGCTCTCTAGGCTCCTGTTGTGATCTCTGAGACCTAGTAAATGCCAGCAAAGAGATTCAGGATGGGATTTCCACAGGCAGAAGCAGGACCAGTGTGAGACACTGTGGAGGTGCCGCTGTGTGCACCCATGGCAAGGGGTTCCCCACTGATCTCCATGTCTGGGCTGCAGGTACCTACATGTAAGCAGGAGGAATTTCACTCTATATTTTCTTACTCTGTGTGTTCAGTAAGACCAAAAGAAGCATAGCCCATACCAATAAGCTCATAGCAATTTCTGCTCCTAAATGGTACAAAACAAATAGCATTAAGAAAAGGAACTGTAATAGGTTTGATTTGTAAAATGTATGCAAGCATTGGTTGCATAGGAGCTAACACATAAAACTCATTGTAATTATGTCAGTGATAGTAACAACTGCAGGGAAGATTAATTTCATACTGTCTCTAAATTAGCATCTTCTATTTTCTAGAGGTGGAAAAAGAAGAAAGCACCAAGAAAGCATTTGCGCTTGAAGGGGTGGATTTCAAGATCTACTTATAATAAGATAATTATTGCTTTTTAAGGTTCAGCAGGAGATATACTTATTGTGCTTAATAACAGCTCTATTAAGAACACAGAACCAAATAATCAACAGTTGTCCTGCCTCACAAGATTTACAATTAAAGGGTGTGATCTGGAGCAGTAAAAGGAAAAAGAGCAAAGTAGACAAAAGTGAGGAATAAAGTGTTCTGCTTGGAAACTGATCAAACACTATTAAAAGTGTTTGAGAAAACAAAAACCTATTAAAGAATATCTGAATTAAGTTATTAAAACTACTGTAGCCAGTACCTGTAATGCCTAGGGTAGAGTATATTTGCCAAACCTAGGAGTATCATTAAAGCAAAAACTGAAGTCATGTTTAAAAGGATAAAGCAATATTCCAGTAATTGCTGATTTGACCTCTGCTTTTCAAAACAAAATATCATAACAGTATTATAGATGTAACACTAGGAATCACAAAAGTTGATTCACTGTCCCAGAAAAATTATCAGTAGCAAGCTAAACTAATCAAGCAGAAAGAGGAGCACTAGGAGTATTTTAACAGTTGGGAGTGCTGGGTTCACACCATGACTCCAGCAATTAGTCTGAAAGTTTGTCACATTTCTGTTACGGATGAGGTTTCTGAGGGGAAAAGGCTCAGCATGTTCATCTTACCCTCCTCTCTGGTGTGTAAGGATGAGCTCAAACAAAAACAAAAAAAGCCCAGACTTCTCTGAAAATATTTTTTTCTGATTTCTTTCTGTCCCCCCACCAGTTCTATTAATCCTTATAGGAAATTTCAAACAATTTTCAGGCTATTTAGCCCAACTACTGGGTTAAATTAATCCTTGAAGCCAATATCTAGAAAGTACCTTAGAAAGTAATACAGTGCAGTGGGACCAAACTGTGGTGAGCCAACACCTACCCCATACACTTATGGACAATTTATTTCCATGTTGCCTGAATACTCCTTGATGGTTGGAGTGCATTACCTGCTGCTCTGGAGAACCTATTCTAGTTTAGCTCATGTGAAAGAAATTCACTTCACCTGCTCCCAGATTCAAGTGCAGTAAATGGAGTCAGGAGGTTCACTTCAAGGGCTGGCCCCTCCTCTGAATGAAAATGCTAATATAGGAGCACCTTTGTCATATACATTACTTGCAGAAAAGTCATCAGGAATTCTGTTCATCACCCAAAATATTAAATTTAACTCTCAGACAATTTGAAATTAAGAATTTATACAAATATTTTATATAACAGTGGTTTCATAATCTCCTTTTAAATCCTAAATAAAACATCCTGTTACTCTATTTTTATTGCCAGCTTGACATGAACATTTAATGTGCAAGTATATTTTATGAATATATAAATAGCTACATTTTTGAAACAGGGCTCAAATATGTAGCTGCAGGTGATTCACTGAGAAAAAAAGAAGTATATAATACCCAAAGATGTATAATACACAAAGAGGTATATAATAAATTTTTAATACAAAAATATAGTTGACTGGTAACTGTACAGAAAAGAAGGTTCATCCACATCTAAAAGAGCTCTTGAAGACATAACAGTCATCTTCAAATAGTTTCTTCATGGTTTTCATGGGTTGAAACTCTCCTTAGATGCTGAAAACCAGGAAGCATCTTTTTCAGTTAGACAAACAGACTCTTGGCATCTCCCAAGTCATTTTTACTTCCATTGCTTTTCAGCTACGTGTTAATTCCAGACATTGTAATTTGGAGTTTCTCTAACGCCTTCTCCTTTTCTAACCTCTAAACCTCTATGATCACATGAAACAGACTAGGAAATAATGAAAAGCTGTGTAGTTTGTGCACTATATTATTTTCTTTTTTGTACGACTAAAAAAATTGTTTCTTCTCTGCCTTAAACTATAGTACCTCCAGCTGCTTCAGCAAAACCCACATCAGAATTAAGGAAGTGTTTTTTGTCTTTGCCAACTCGGCAACAGCTTATAGCAGTTTTTCCTTCAGACTTTGCCCATGGAAGGAAAAAGAGAGGAACATTGCTTGTATCTTCAAAATTATTGTGTAAAGTTTTATATATATGTACATATGCATATATATAGATCCAGTAATTGCCATGCTTTTTGTCTCAGCTTTCTCAGATTTATTCTCCAGAAAGCATAACTGATCAACATCCTTTCAAAGCGGGGAGAACAGTGTTGCTTTCCTTTTTGCTTCCTCTGAATTTCTATTGAAATGTCTATATTTTATCTGAATTTAAAACTCGATTTTTAAACTAGAAGTTTAAAGATCTTTTATGGATGATTGAAAAACTATCATAACATGATGGTCTATCAAACAAGTACTACAAATCTGTGATCTGGACTCTTGATATAGAGGGAAAATACCACAAAATTGTGTAATTACTGCTTGGGGATGGCATCAGGACCAACATTTAAGGGAAAAGCCTCAGACAGACCTAGAGCAGGAAACCATGACAGGACTGAGAGGAACTTCATTATCCACCATCACTAATAGACAAAGACATGATCTGGTAAGCATTTCGCTTTGCAGACATGTAGTTTAATCACTCCTAAAGAAGAGGGGTCAACTAGGATCTCTATCTGGGGGCTCACCAGGAGTAAAAGTAGGGCCAAAGAAGAGAAGGGGTAAAATACTGAGCAGCCTTCCTGATATGAGCAACCTTCCAGGGGTGAGTTTCAGCAGTATCCCAGAACAGCCAGTTCTGCAGCACTTTGCAGTCCTTATTTGATCACTAGGTATGATAAATGAGAAGTTGTTTGGGTTTGAAAAAACCCATAACAATTTATTGTCATTTAGAGAATTATTCTATCACCTGACGAACCCTCCTCACGCGGAAAGGGGCATTGGGGAACACAAAGGAACATGAGTGTTGAAATATAAATAGGTTTAATAGAATAAGACTAAATAATTAACAATAATACTAAAGAACCAGTATTAATCCCACTACTGATATAAGATATATAAGAATTATACTCAGCCAGTTATATCAGTAGGAAGTTGTGCACTCCCAGCAGGGACAGCAAATGGTGGACACTGCGAGCGCAATGGCTTCAGGAGGAAGGGAAGGCACCGGGGCAGGGAGTGGTCTGGACCACCACCATTAAGGGAGAGAGAGATATGCAGCAAACTTTTCTAATTTATATTGAATGTGACGTTCATGGTATGAAATAATCCTGTTGGCCAGTCCGGGTTAAGTGTCCAGGCCTTGCTCCTCCTCGTCCCTGCACCTGGCAAGGCTCAATAACACTAAGATCTTGAATCCCAAAGAGCCTACCTGGCTAATAAAGTAAATATTTTCATGAATTCAGACATCAGAGTCTTCTAAAAGTGCGGTTTTCCCCAGAATCAGAAGAAAAGGTAGTCCTGAGTCTCTCAACCCAGGACAGAAGTAGGTTTCATTTCAAGACATTTTTCTATCGAAGAAGGAGGTCCATCATGCATCAAATAATGCTTCAGTCTGCCAGAATTTATACAAAATCTCCAGCACATTTAATTTCTGCACATCCTCATTATCCACCCTACATATATGTGTTTATATAGGGGATAGGGAGGGAAAACATGGGAGGAAGCAGAGTTATCCTTCTGAGTTATCAGCAAGTCATCATAAGAAGATTTTGTTATATCCCATAAGTGCTAGACTCTGGTTACATACCAGAGATGGAGACAGGGCAACTAGCAAATGCTCAGGAAGCAGGTGAAGCAGCATGAACTGAGATAGATAAAGATATATATAGATATAGATATAGCAGAAAACTCTCCCAGCAGGAAGCTCTGGGCCAATGGATCTTCCATAGCTTTTCTTTACAAACAGCACCCCAAAACAGCTTTGGTAAATCCCTGAAAGTCCATTATGTTTGAGCACAAGCTAGAGCTGCAAGAGACTCCTGAGCAAAGTTCAATGAACAGAGAAGACTCACCTACAACCCTTATTACTTTAGGGTCTTTCTCTGTGGTGAAACTCTGCAACAACTTTTAGAGACCACCTACTTGCTACAAGGTTTACACAATCTCTTCTGGGTCTAGGTCTGGCCTCCCCATCTGTCTCAGGCCTGGAACTGCTCAGATTAGCTCCCAGGCTCTGCTCCTGGTAACTGTGCCCCCCTTCCAGTTCCTGCACTCTTGGAGCTTCTCCAGCTGACCATGTTGTACTCAGGGAAGGGCACTTTCCTCCCCTCCTTCATGGTTTTACAGCATGCAGCAGCCAGGACAGTGCACAGGAGTATTTGAGGACCTCAAGCCTTGCTATTTGGAACTGTGGTGTCTCCCCAAAATTTGCAGGACATGCTCAGTCTATTGAGTCTCCTGCAAACAGGAGAGGACACCAGAATAGTTTGCTACACATTTTTTTTTTCCTTTGAGATGCTTATAGGACAGCTCCTTAGTGGTCATGGGGCAGCAGCTACCACACCTGGGAAGTGACCTGGGAGGATTGCTAGGACTTAGATAGGCAGAATTCTGCACCTGTGCCAGTTTTAATCCCTATAGTTGTCAGTCTCAAGAGAGAGACCCCAATTTTGACAGCACATCCTCTGGCATCTCTTTTTCCCCTTTGTGATGGAAACGCTCCCTACAAAAAAAGCTCTGCTCTGGGGCTACCTTGTTTTCTACCTCATGCTCATCATGGACCGAGTGATATTTTAATTCATTCTAGACACGAATTGGCAACTGGAGTTGGCAAATAGCCCCTGCATGACAATGGCAACAAATTGCTTTAACTTTCAAGGCGATTCCAGTTACACCTGGTGACAAGAAAAAGTAATTACTAGAACCTTCACAAGAAGTTAAACATTCAAAATATATTACACATCAAAAATTACCAAAAAGATGATTATATCAATGACATTTTATGATCTTTGTAATTATGTGGAGACCTCCAAAAGCACTGACTTCTCACAGAAATCTAAATATGTTTTGCAAGAAACCTACAAAACACCCCTTTCATTATTCATAATTACAAACCCAACAGGGACTGCTGTGATCATTTGGTATGACACAGACTATGGATAAAGTTCCAAAAAAATCCTGAATTATTGAGCAAGAGCATTTCTTTCAGAAAAGTATTCACTTCTCATTTAAAAATTTCTACTTCAGCACAGCTCTTGACAAGCCGTTCCGACAGCTAAAATATCAGCCTTTGAATTTGTCTAGTTTCATTAACAGACACTGAATCTTACCTTTACAAGTTTAAAGAGCTTCTGCCACTGTATTTCTGCCGCTATAGTTACACTGAGACTCTCGTGGGAGTGAGCCTTCTCTTGGCCATTAGAGACAGGGTGAGTTCCTTGGTGGTCTCACTGGAAGATGATTTTTTCTAGTCCTTCAGATATCTTTGTGGCCTTTCTTTGTAGCAAGCTTTTTTTTTTCAGTATTATTCCACAAATATCTGACACCAGAATGGGACGGAGTGTTCCAGCAAGACAGTACCAATATAACAAACAGCTGAAACAAACATCTCTGCCTTTACTTTTCTGTATATCTAAGGTTGCTCTACTCCCTTTTTGATTAAACCTGTCATCAGGAAGTCATGTCAGGTGGTCATCCAACAGGATCCCAGATTTCCTCCAGTGTCTCTTTGCTCTAACAAGGTTCCATCTTCTTTTGTCCATTCTTTGTTCCAAGACATACAGTACTGCATTTGGCCATATCAAAATATGGTATTTGTGTCCAGCTTATTGAGCACAGCAGAGCCCTCTGTGCACGTCCCCTTCATTTAATTGGTGCTACTTCTCTCACTATAACTGATTTGGGCTTCCTCTGTCTTGTCAT
>BJBW01016943.1:14349-42909 GCA_004320125.1 Scolopax mira
CATACATGCAGTAACATGGAGAATGTTTACTTTTTCTTTCTCTGCAGAAGTAAAGCTTAATGGCATATTCTTAGTGGACATTAGTCAGTGGACATTGGCTGGTGATTTTCTGTGTTCCCTTTATGGCTTTGTAAGGCAGGAGCCTAGAATTATCAGGATTTTGAAATGCAAAGTTAGATTTTTTTCCCTTTACATTTAATCTCCTTCAGGTTCTGAAGGACTCAGCTGGTGGGTTTTATGGCTAACAAAGGCAGTCTGAAGAAAGCAGTTGACTACAGATGCTTTTAAATCCCAGCCTGAGAAGTTATCTCTCTCTTGAAGATCTGTGTCTGTAATAAATTTAATTGATGTTAATCCTTGGAAAAATTCATGTTTAATCTAATCTAATCTTAAAAAACAAGAAAATATTTGTTTGTAGATTCTTGTATCCAGCTCATATCACTTGTAACACATTCTGGTTTGTGGTTGGGTTTTTATTAAAGTCTTTATCCTTTTTGTGAAAAGAAAAAAGAAAATTGTTGGGATGGGAAAGAACAAGCAGTATAACCAGAACTTCAAAAAAGTGTCAAAGATCTAAAATTACACCTGCAGCTCCATGCTCAGAGAGGATAAATAGCCAGATACATACACACACGCACGCAAACTTCATTTTTCTATGATGCTTCTAATACAAATGCCGACTAAGGGCTGTCTCACTTTTATGAAATAAACAGGTGAAATCAGAGAGAGCCCAAGGCAAACGTATTACTGACTAGCAATTTCCTATTGTGTTCACTGAAGCTACAAGGAGTAAGATAACAAGAATCGAATAAAATCCAGTTGTAATACAAGTCTGAACAGAATATTGATGCTGGTAAGAGTGTGTTTTTCTGCTGTTATTTTATTTAAATATATATGAAATTACTAGGTTAGTTGCTGATTTCACAGAAAACCAGGGGGCACTGGCTGGCTCCACACAGTTATCCAAGCCAAGGGCTCTTGTCAAGGGAGGTGACATCCCTCCTGCTCTCCAGCCACATTCCACACCAGCATAACCAGTATCCCCTTTCACTATTTGTCAGCAAATCTACCACCTCCAAATTTACCATCTCCCCCTCACATCTTCCATTCCCATTTTCACCCACACTGTATGTCAGATTAGAGAGAACCCCCCTGATCCAAAAAAACCCAGCTCTCCCTCCAAACAAACCAAAACATCATGTTCTCCTGCTCCCAGCCAGGGTATTTACCAATTTGCTTTCTCTGACCCAGGGAGCAGATTTATCTCTTTCTTTGCTCTTTTGCCATGGTGAGGAGCTAACATCCTCACTTTTGGAGAAAAACTGAGAGCAGGTACCTCTTTGATGCCATCTTTGCAAAGACGACATGGGAGAGGTGGGATTCTGCATAGGACTGCACTGCTTTATTTGTCCTCATCTGTCCTTCATCCAACAGGTTTTTCTGGTTGTGTCTGCAACATGCATGGGTAAGCAGCCACGTGGCTCACACAGGCAGCAAGAGGCAGGGTAATCAAGGCCTAAGACAGTGGCAGCTGGGCCAGGATCTCCTGTGCCAGCTGGAACCTCCAGAGAAGGGCAACAAAGATGGTGAGGGCTCTAGTGAACAAGTCTTACAAGTGGCTGAGGGAACTGGGGGTGTTTAGCTGGAGAAAAGGAGGCTGAGGTTGTTGGTTGGACTCAACAATCTAAAAGGTCCCTTCCAACCTAGACAACTCCATGATTCTACTCAATGATTCCAGCTGGTTTGGCCCCACTCTGAGCTCTCTGGTGCAGAGTTGTGACACACAGTACAGACACGTCCTCTGGGTCTCTCCTGTTCCTCAGATTTATGCAACTGCTGCTGCTCTTTCTGATTGCCTGCTTCTGGGGTCTGCTTTAACAGAGGTTCTCCTGCTTTCCTCTCTCCCAAATAAACACTCAGCTTTCACAAACCATGCTGACATCCTTCCTTTGCACAAGGCCCTTAGTCTGCCCAGTCCATGGACTCAGAGGGGCATACTTTTAAGTGTTTATTTAGTTTATTTATATGCTGTATTCTTAAGCAAAGAATGTCTCATCCATCACCTTAGATCTGCTTCCATCCTATCGCCCATATTCTGCTCTTTCTCAGCCTTTTCTCACCATCTTCAGCTATACCTTTTCGTAGTATCTTCTCCAGTTTCTTCCCACAGAAGAGCTGATGAGCAAGTCGCTTTCTCCGCACTGCTGCAGCCAGAAAAGGCTCTGGAGAGACTCAGGTCCTAAGGTTCCTCCACAAGACTCAACTCGCTTTGAGAAAGCAATCTTTAGCAGCAAGCCAGAACGGTGTTTGTCTTCTGTGGCTGACATAAACTGTAGATGTTTACACTGCTGTGTTGTGTGTCTTAGCTAATTCACAAAAAATGTGATTGTCTAAAAACACACAAATGAAATCCTTACTATTAGAGTGGGCTAGAACTGATCATTGTGAGGAATCAGACATTCTTGTAAAAACAAGCTGCACTTGCACTCATGTCTGTATGTCAGGAGCAGTTTCCCATGGAGAAGCAGTGTTGGGGAGCTTCTTGCAAGAGTAGGCTATGGCTGAGACCTTTCCCTGCAGAGTTTTGGAAGCAGAATTAGTCTGCTGGGAACAGACATGGCATTTTTGTCATGAGAAAGATTTTCTGTACATTTTTGTTATGGTGAGAGATGTGAACAGGAAGAGTCACAAGCATCTTAAGGAGCTTGAGATGAAACTTAACATTGCCTGCAGTATTCTGGGGGGGATCTTCACTGTTGGGGAAGGGAGAGCTTGGTGCTATCAGCCTAAACTGGACCACAGTCCCTTCCCAAACTCCTTACTGGGATATCTGTTTACTACAGATGAAGATGAAGCTTTTATGGCTGCAAACTGAGAGTTGTGTTTCGCTACAGCTGTAGATTTTGTAGTCTGGGACTATTGTCTGATTTGTACCAGTTGGTTATTTAATACTTCATATAGTACTATATTAATGTTTATTATATTATATATATATAGATACAATATATATACTATATATTGTATTAATGGCTGATTATTAAAATAACAGTGACTCCTTACAGCCATTTCCACAAGCTGGAGTTTCTTCCAGTCTTGGGAGATCATTCTGCAGCCAGAAATAGTTGAAGTACAAATATCTAGGTATCCCCAACCTTTGATTAGCTGTGTTTCCCATCCATTCTCTTGACAAATTACACTGCCTCCCCCAGAACAGGGCTATGTGAGTTAAACTGACTCGCTATGGTTTTTGACACCATAGGTTTGAAACTCCCCCCCCAAGTGTATGCTGTCTAGAATATGCTCCCAGCAAGAACAATTCCAAATATTATCTCCATCTAAGGTAAGAAAGCACTTACAGGATGATTTCTTCCGTGCTATTTTGAATATATGTCAGTTTATGGTAATACTTATTAGCTACTATTGAAAATTTTATTTGAAGAATATTGAGAAACAAATACTCCATAGGAAAAGAACAGTCATCAGGTACATAAGCAATGTTTTAATGGGTAATTATTTTTTTTTACATTAAAATCAAAGTAAGATCAATATCTGAGAGCCAAAGATGCTAAATTATGTCAGTATTTTCTGACCATTCTAGTAAATCCTAATGTTGAGTTCCTGAGTAAGGGGGGCAGAAATCAATAACGTGAGTTTCTGTGGGGAAAAAAAAAAAAGAAAGAGAGAGACACAGAATTAATGAATAGCCTCATGTTAACTCAAGAAAGACCAGCTCAAAACAGAGAACAAGAAGGGAAACTTGAATTTAGACTATCCTTTAACCTCATCTGGTAAGCAAGACTGACTTGGTGGCAGTATGCATTTTTCTACTGCAATATCCATTCTTTTTAGAAATTCAGGAACAGTTTGAAACTAATTAATAACATTAATTAAATATGAAATTATAAATACAATACCTGTCCTGCTCTGTCTCTTTTCAGTGTTAAATTTGATGTATTTTATGCTACTGACATAATTTCCATTTTCAGTACTTCACCAGTCTTATCTTCAGGTTTCAGAATTAATAATCTCTTAAAATGCAAAACATCCATTCACACCTCTTAGCTATTTCTTTGCCCACCCACAAATTCATGTTAACATTACTCTAACAGCCTATGCTTAGATCACTTCTTCAAAGTATGTCATGTTTTCATCTTTCATCAGAAACAGTTCCCTATCAGTACTTGGTAAACAGGAATTCCACTTCTTGAATAATTTTCTGTTTATTCAAATATAGGGACAGATCCAGACAAAAATATTGTGGCTCCATCCAAACATTAACCCAAAAGGGCCGGGCAGCCAGGAAGGCCACTGCAGACTGCATGGACATTGGGAACTATGGACATTGGGAGCCCCCCAGCATATTCCAGCAGAGGATGCAAGTGGAAGAAAAAGGAGAACCTTCCTATGACCAGCTCATTTATTTTAGTAGCACAAGCCTGGTCAAAAGAAGTGCTCTTCCAACATCCTTGCTGCAATTATGATACAGTTCTGCAGCTCTTAGGATAGGATACTCCGGGGGGGAAAAGTAGATAAGAGACATCTAATAATAGAAAGATTTTGCGATATTACAAATGTCAAATTAGGATAGTGCTGCATGAATCAGAGAGGAAAAAAAGTGGCTTATTACTAAGTGAAATGCTTCTATTTATATACAAATAACTATGGCTCAATTATGCACTTAAGCACTGCTTTTAGGCAATTTTGCTTTCTGTAAAGCAAAAGCAATATGGTAGAAGTTACTTTCTACTACATCCCTTCAAAGAGTACAATCTCTTTGTGCTTGTTAAACTATTATACAGTATGTATTCTCATTAAGCCTGTGAGAAAGTGGCAAATTTGCCCTTTGGATTTAGTTATTTTTTTAATTACATGGATTGTAAGTTTCCAAGTTCTAAACCCAAGCTGCTAGTGCTTTTATTTTTTAATACAGTCTAACATGAGAGGATTCTAGGTAATGCCATTACAACATCTGTACCAAGATGGTGGGAGAGGCTTGACTGAATCTCTTAGAATCATGAAAGGAATATATTTAGTTAGTTTAAATAATGCAGTTTTTGTGCATATAGAAGGACCTTCCCTTCTATAGCAGTTTGATGGTTTTTTCTCTGTTATTTGAAGTAGTTTTTAAGTCACTGAGATCATCTTTTGCACATAAGTGAAATGTTAAATGATGCTTTTGTGGAAAGATTTTTCATCTTTCTTAATCATCTTTTCTGTGATGCTTTTAGTATGCACTTATCTCTTGGATTTCTGTGATTGGTGCCTTCAAGCACATCTCAATGGAGTGTTTTCTTTACCCTGCCACATTTATGTTGCTTTCAGCTTGCTTAGAGGCAGTTTGGCTGTTAAACAATTTCTTCCCTTGAGGCAATACTGATTACACTTATTTATGACATCGTCTCTGAAAGTGAGTTTTTTACGATTCTCCAAGGCAGAAACTTATTCTCAGCAATTTTCTTCCTTCATAGATTTTTCAATAAAATAAATGTTAGGACCAGGTGCGTATAATGGGGATCACACTTTGGTTACAAATAAACTTAAATCATTTAACCAAGTGGGTAGAGTAACATGAGACATCACATCAATAGCTTGTTGCCTCAGCTATCTTTGATTGAACGATGAATTAGTGGCATCTCATAATGTTAGTACTGGGAGTTCCCTAGACACAGATCACTGCTGAGATGTGAGTACCACCTCTCATACAAAGTGTGCACGACCCACTTCAGCCTTATGGCTGGTGACAGATACAGGACAGGTGACCGGAGCAAAAGAAGTTTGCTCAGTGTTGCTCCTTTTTCTATTCTCCTGTGGAAAAGGAGATTGGGACCACAGGGGCTGTTGCAGCTGTTGATTAGGGTTGTCCATCCCCTCTGGGGTGCCCCCGCTTGGTGATAGAGGAGCAATGCACGAGCAAGTCAGTACATTTTGATCTGGGACACTGAGGCTGGACACTTTAAGATGCTGGAACTGTAACTGTTGTCTCACTGTAGTGATAGTTTCCTTAGGAACACAATAGCAGAGATTTACCCTGGCTTCTCTGAAGAGGGGGAGATACTCATTAGACCCAGCTGTGCTGTAATCACTTTTGGCCACTAAATAATTGTGAGAAAAGATCTCCACTACCTCTTTTCAGCAGCTGATAAATAACTTGGACAAATTTTCTCATTTTATCAGAATGATAGTAATGCCCATAAAACTGATAACATTTCTCCCAGTTTGTGGAGTTCTATCTTCTTTTCATTATTTCATTAGTTCAAAAACTTGTGTAAGTGGCAGACATTAAGTAAAAGAGAGCCTATGTGTAACAGCAAAGATTAAAGTTTCCAAGTTTCCTAAAACATCTCTTGTGGTTTTTAGGTTGGGGTTTTTTTTCCCTAAAATTCAGACTGTCATATCAATACTTGTTGTCTGGTTAGATTTGGAAATGTAAAGGGGAGTGGGTGAGAAACAGTTCATTGACTACCCCTCTTTCCCTAAGATTTTTCATAACTGTTCAGTGCAGCTCTTACCCCGTCCAACTCGTAAGTGAAGGTATCTCCACGGATGGCTCTTCCATTCAGAGAAACAGCATGAGGTCTCAGACTCAGGCCAAGAATTGTGATTTTGTTGTACTTCAGAGTGTCAGCCCCTCGGTAGCCATTTTTAAGTATTTCTGTCTTCAGGTTTCCCTGGAAAAAGCCACAGAGAAAATTTTAGGACCTCAACAACTCTTTAGAGGTGACTTGCTGCACTGTTACTGTCGTGGTCTTATCTTTGTCAGTGAAGATATAGAATGTCCTCTATTGACTCTAATATAGGCATTAGAGTCTGAAATCATAAAGAACAGTCACATTAATTTTCACATAAGAAAGGTTTTGTGTATCATTATAAACTAACAAAGAAAGACACAACATTCATTTGGAATCTTCTTGAACATGTTTTTTCTACTTGTAATCAATGCAAATTTAGTTCTTGTACCCATTTACAGGGGCATATGCAAAGCCAAAATCCAGATGCAGAGAATGAATTAGTGACCTTAAGGCAGATTTAATTAACATCCCAAACTAAGTGCTTTAACCCATTACCATGTTCCACAAATATCAGATGCTAGATATTTTGTCCCTGTTTTATGTCCCGCATCTCCACAGATCCTGCTAGAAATCTCTAGCAGGTGCCCCAGCTGTAAGGATACTGAAGGAACATTGTATTTCCACAGAGATTTGTTTGTTGTACTTCTTATTTACTATATATTCCATATTTGGGGATGTACAAAGAGGACATACAAAGTCATCAAACAAATTGATTTGGATCACCAGTGACAGTAATTTCCCATACAAGCAATGAAGAGGAATCATTGCATTTGTTATGTGATCAGAGTTGTTAAGGAAATAAAGATGAATTATACTGCTCAGGAAATGATGAATTGCTATGCAATCATGACTTTTTAAAAATATGCCAAGGAGAAACCCATGATGGAACCTTTTGCATAAATTAGCTTATGTTATTTCAATGGTGCACAGTGAGAGGAGAGCAGAAGCTAGATCACAGTATTTGTTAACTTAGGGCTGTGCTTAGACTTCTTATTTCAGGCATCTACACTAAAAATAAGTGTTAATCCCCAGCACTCTGATTTAAACTGCCTAAATAAGAAATGTTGGCTATTATGCAGCAAGTGGGGAGAGGACTCTAAAAGCCTCAGGAGAATTTGTTAGGATACATATATGTGGTATCTTCTTGCCATTGGCAGAACTCTAGCTAGAGGAAGGTTCACTATAGAGAGACTACCTCCCTATGGTCATTTATTGCTCTCTCAGATGTGGCTAAGCAGGAGAACCAGCTCAAGCTGGCCACATAGACCCAGTAAGTTCTTGGTGACCACAACTGTATTAAAAAATAAGGTTGCAACCAAGCTCTAAAGCCCTGAGGCAGGACTCTGCAGTAGACACCACTGTCGCTCTGACCAAGATCTAGAAATGAAGGTCTTGGGGAGAAAGGGAGGTGACAGTCCATAGGAATGAGTGACCTCTTCCTTCTCAGTAATCTAGTGGTTAGTGCCCAAGAAGGGCCTGAGTTCTTGTCAGAGGTAGGGAACTTATGGATAAACACTCAAAGTCTCATAAATGCAAAGCAAAAAGAAGGCCTGGATCAGAGACCAGAAGCTAGGACTTTCTCCTGCACTTCTGAGCAGCAAAGTTGTGATTTTTCTTTCTTACTGTCTTGCTCTCGTCCCATGAATTTCACCTTTCCCACGTACACACACATTTTCCCCCTGAAAACTGGACCAGTTTTAGGAAGAACTTGCTTTCAGGCTATTCAGTTACCTACTGGCTAGTGTTTCCTTTCAGAAGCTCCCATTTCCTTGGGCAAGCCTTCCCATCACCATCCCTTTAGTGTAGTGTGGACTCACTTGGTACATTCTGAACACATCTGCCTTGCCTACCACCTCTGGTGGCGGAGGCAGAGTTTATGTCTCTCCCTGCTCATCCCTGAAGTAAAGCAGACCTTACATATCTGGTTCATGTATTTTTCTAGAGTGGTAGGCTTAATGTATGGGGCACTTTAACTTGGGGCACTTTGACTTAGGTCACTTATACGTGTTGAAATGGAGGTGTCAAGTGAATTAAAATACCTACTGCAGTGAGACTGAACCAGAGAGAAGGCAGCTTGAATCATTCTTAAGTGCCAGCACTAGTCTTGAATTCTTCTTTGTACATCTGGGTTCTTTAAATAAAAATATAAATGAGAGGGTCTAATCATTTGCACAACACTTTGTGCTGGGTTCAGACTAAAAGCTGTGATGTCAGACCTTATCAGTAAATCTCTTTGGGAACAAAACTTGTGTCTTCTCCTAAAACTACGTGTAATTAAATTATTCATCCACAATTTCTTAAGAATATAGAAATGTGCAACAAATACCAAGACTTTCATACATTTTTTGTACCTCTACGATTTGCTCTTTGAGATGGATTGTTTCCTTTATAAACGCATAATAAAAAATCAACATCAGAGATTATTGGAATGCAGATAGGAACTTCAGTCATGGATTTACAGAGAGAAGCCAAATATGAGCAATGAGAAATGGAAATGCCAGCAAATCAACAATCTAATTTGCACAGATCAGAATTTAATATAAAACTGGATATTGTTTATCTGTAGCCTTCCTGCAATTGCTATACAAAGACTACAGAAAGTTAAAGTGATTTTTCTTCCTTTTTGCTGTTGAAATACTCTTTTTTGAAGAAGAATTTATTTTTCTTGACAAATAAAGAAGAAAATTAATTAAAAATTAAATTTAAAGTCTAGACATGTGTCTTTAGTTTCAGGAAAATATCTCACAAATATATAAAACTACATAATAAAAGAGCATTGCTCTTAGAATGAGTGAGCATATTTTTTTGAATATTTTCCACAGACTATTTTGGAGCTTTTAAGAATACATGGTGTGAGAATCATAGAATCATTTTCGTTGGAAAAGAACCTTTAAGATCATCGAGTCCAGCCATAAATCTAGCACTACCAAATCCACCACTAAACCATGTACCTGAGTCTACACATCATTTAAATACCTCCAGGACTGGTGACTCAACCACTTCCCTGGGCAGCCTGTTTCAACGTTTTGATAACCTTTTCAGTGAAGAAATTTTTTCTAACATCAAAACTCAACCTCCACTAGAGCAACTTGAGGCCTTTTCCTCTTGTCCTATCACTTCTAACTTGGGCAAAGAGAGCGACAACCACCTTTCTACAGCCTTCTTTCATGTGGTTGCAGAGACAATATGGTCTCCCTTCAGCCTCCTTTTCTCCAAGCTAAACAACCCCAGTTCCCTCAGCCACTCTTCATGAGACTTGTGCTCTAAACCCTTCACCAATTTCTTTGCCCTCCTTTGAACATGCTCCTCAATGTCCTTCTTACAGCAAGGGGCCCAAAACTGAGCACAGTATTCAAGGTGGGCCTCACCAATGCCCAGTACAGGGGGACAATTTCTTCTCTGGCCACACTATTTCTGTTACAACCCAGGATACTGTTGGCTGCCTTGGCCACCTGTGCACACTGCTGGCTCACATTCAGCCTGCTGTCGATGAAAACCATGCTACAGTCTACACAGAACATCCTATTCCTTACCAAATACTAGAGCTGTAGACAAAATATGATGTGTATAGATTATTGAAGCAGGTTAAGGTTTTTTACAGTAACTCCCACAACTTACTATCATCTACTTAATGGGCCTCTAGTAGATTTATTTTATAGTCTTTTTCTCTGTTTGGCTTTTCTATTGAGCTTTCTGAAGACATGTCTGTGTAGAACTGAGCGCTGTGTGAAAGGCATTAGTGCACTGACCCTGAGATAATCTATTTCTGCGCAGCACGGAGCATCTGATCAGCACAGTGGGTTGCTGATAGCATGCTGAATCGCATGCTGTCCCTTGGGATACCAACCATGGGAGCTCTCTCTGTGCTGTCAGTCAAGAAAACGCAAGCTAAAGAAGTGAGACTACATAATTCTCTGGGCAACAAAATAAAAACTTCAAGTGATTGAAATTAAAAAGTTGCTGGGATATCCTGAAGAGAGGAATGTAGCCTTCTCCCACCCATCAGACCGAAAATGTTCCCAGGAGAAAGACAAGGTCCCTCATCTCCTGTGAAGCTGTGACTTAGAAAAAATGTAAAAATCTGAGCTGAAAAAGCGGATTTTCAGATTCACAATACATCGGGGATGTTAATGATGTGTCACCACGATACTCAATGAAGCAGACACAAAACTGCGGCATTTTAGTTGGGTTATTTTGTAGCTGTCTGTAAATTAAAACACTGAATAGCTTACAGGATTTAAAGGCTGAGCTACAAGAAAAAAAGCTTTCCAGAGAAAAGTTAGACATCAGCACCTTACAATGACTACAAAGAATACAGCTTCCAGTATGTATGTACATACTTGTACGTTGCTACTTACATTGCTGTATGTATATTTAGCCAAGAAGTAGTTCTCCTTTTCAATAGTATCTGTCAAAACACAAAGCAAGGAGGCTTGGTATTAAAACAAGGAGCAAAATTTATAAGCAGTTCACATTAGTGATAGAGAGTGGCTAACATTGGATTTGTAGGCTATTTAATCTCTTCCTCTGTTCTTAGGGTGATCTCAAGGGATATGACATGAGTGATTGCCCTCTCTAGTAGATCAGCTCTTCCCAGTCACACCTTTCTCAAATCAAAACGCTGACTTCAAGAGCAATCTGCTTTTCACCTTTCTAACTTTCAACTTCAGGTTAGTTCTCCAGCTATTTCTAGCAGGAGTCAGTGCCATTATACCGCTGAAAAGGTGGTCTGAGAAGAGCCCTGTGTACAGACACTGCTTCACAGCAGGGGACCAGGCTTACTGATTGAATCGCCGTCATCCCAGAAGAGAGACCCAGAAGCTTCTCCTTGTTCATCCAGGGCAATAATGAGCCCAAATGGGTTCAGACGGCTGTTGAAAAACACAATGAGAAGTGTCAGTACAAACATGTGGGCACTGTCCCTTCCAAGTTATTTAACAAAAACTTCTCAACACAATTATCTCTAATTATAAGGTTATAAAACAAAAAGCTGCAAGAAAAGAATGACAACCATGCCCACCAAAAGGGCTCCTGAAATGATGATGAAAACTTTGCCTCTCCTTGTCCCACAAAAGTGTAACATTCCCACCTTTTGAGTGCTTGTGCGGAAAAGTTTTCCCTTCTTTGGGGGCCTTAATGCTTGATAACTGGGCAGTCTGGGAGGCAACTGGTCACCAGTGCTACCTTACTATGGTTTGGACTGGTTGTTGCACAGTGATGTTCCCTTGCTTCCCTACTCACCTTGGCTTCTGAGCACAGTTAAGTCTTGAGACCAGTATATTACTTATTGGCATAGGGAAATAATTTTCTTCAAAAGAGATTTGAGCTTTTCTGCCTTGCCCATTGCATTTGGTAAATTTATCCGAGGTGAAGTTTTGCATTTTCCCCTTGCATTTGTTTACTTTGAATGACTGACAGCAGGTCAGCGTGGCAGTAAAAGGTGCAAAAGCTTTTCTGAGCATAACCACAGAGCCAGGAGTAGGTTTCAGCTGTGCAAACAGTGACGTGGGTCACATTGCTTCCCCTAATGCAATGGAGTGAATAATAGGATAAAAATATCATGCTTAGCACCTGGGATGGCAGCTGGGAGTGGCAGATAGCCTCTCTTCTGCACTTTCTTTGGATTGTTTTTTTGGCTTTCTTTGGGTCTGACCCACTCTGTGGCTGTTTGGTGACGAACGCAGATGACATTACCTCTTAGTTGTGGTGGTGGCTGGTTCCTGTTCTGGCAGGATGTAGCCTCCACGGATGAACAGAGGGATCTTGTTCAATGGGGCATTCACAGTGGCATACGTCTTGATCCAGGTACTTGGCACTTTACGACCCTACCACAAAAATTAATGAAGTTAAAAAAGCCACAAATCTGGGCACTGTGCACTGTGCCAATATACCACTGAAAAAGAGACCAAGGGATACATTTTCATCTCAATCATTCATCACATCAGTGAGAATCCAAACCAAAAAAGCAGATTTCAGGGGTATTATTCCAGGTCCTTTTTTAACATGAAAGAGGATCTAGCCCCTGCAGTTATGCATATGCATAAGATAGAAGGATAATGAATGAAAGACAGCAAATCGTCTTTAAAAATGGTATCATTATTCCATATGCTGTGAAAAAAAAAATCCTCATCAGGACTCTAAGCAAAAAGCAAAAGAAACTTTTGTTTCCTCTTTTTATGCATATGGAGCCTGTCACATTTCAGTTTAAGGTAAGTGATTCATAATCATTTGGGAATGTAAACTGTAGATTTTCTTCTCTTTTAAGGACAAGTATTCCCTTTCAAGAGGTAATTACAGCATTCAATGAGTGAAATTCGTATATGTGTAGACAACCAGCATTAAGTTCTCTGCATCATTCCTTTCTGGTCTAATGCCTCTAAACCAGGTGTAGGCAAGGCTTCCATACAGAGCAGATAACAGAAAAGCTTTGCTCTTGCCCTCTTTAAATGGTAATTATAAGTTAGAATAAGTATCCAGCCTTGGTTTTGGATAAGCACCATCTGTACGGCAAGTACGTGCCAAATGCTGGGAGCTGAGCCTTGCTAATGCTGGGGACATGCCCCATAGGCAGGGCAAGGGACACTGGGATGATTGTCCCCATGCCCAGCCCAGCAAGGGGGACACAGGGAGAATCACAACAAGGAGAGCTGAACAAAATGCTTGACCCCACTGCGCCTCAGTCTTACAAAAACAGAAAAGGGTTGGATGAACATCTACCTGAAGACACCAGCCAAATGCTGAAAACGACCAAACTTATTTAAAAACAAGCCTGAATTTCCTCCGAGAGCATTTCTGTTCTGCCCACTGCTCTGACAGTCACTCAGGGAAGTCAACAACAGCTTGGTGCTCCTGGGCTCACATTTCCGAAAGCTCTCAGCATTAGCTTAACCACTCCTATTGAAACCAATGCTGGTCTTACCCTGCAGATTGCAGCAGAGCATAGCTGGGTTGAAACTGATCACTTTGGGAAATGCAGTACTGGGCATGACGTTTGAAAGGGCAACACGTGTAGTCGCTGAAACTAGAAGGGGCTGACATTTTCCGGGCTGCAAATTGTTCTGCATCTCACGGAAGCATCTTTCAGAGGGGAGCCTCACCCTGCTCTGTCAAAAGTCAGGCATGTGCAAAACTGCACACAGAGAATGGTTTGCAGCACGTTCTCAGGAGTATGACTCAGGTTTCTGTCTCTGTTTCTGTGCAGGGAAGTGCATCAGTAAAAGATTTAAAACTTGCAATAAGGAGAGTATGGGGGGAAGAAAGAAATCTCGACGGTTTCATCAATTTCAAGGCAGCTCTTGAAAATTCAGTTCTCTGTGTCTTAGAGCTGTACAAACCAAAAATAGAAAATAAAATGCTACTGAAAGCTGTGTAATTTACTCTCCCAGCTAGCCTGGTGTAGACTTTTTGTGCTCTAGTTTTCTTAAACACAGATGATGAGGTAAAAGTACTGCTGAACATTGCTAAAACTTATTTTGCTGGAATTGTACCAGTTCGAATTATGTAAAAGATGTAAGAAACAAAATCTTAAAAATACATACCGTGTAGAAGTCATACCAACGTGCTTCAGGGAAGTATACATCCACAGATCTTGCTCCCTGTAATTGTTATAAAATGATTAAAGTCTTTTTTCTTCTTGCATTTCTGCTATTACATTAGCTTTATTATATTTGTGCATGCAGAGATGTATGCTGAATATTCTAATAAGATCAAATGCTGGGTATTATGGCTGAGTTATAATAGCAGTGGACTAGTGCTGGCTAATCTATAACGCTAAACAGATGAGCCTACCCTATTTGGGAGGGGGTTTACTGCCATTCCGTGGGATGAGTCAATGTTATATGATTATTTTGGTCTAGTACATAGCTCTATGTCTTGCAAATGTAACTGGCCTGGGTGAACTCCTCTAATGTCTGAACAATCCCAGTGAGGTCTACAGCAGGCTTTGCAAGACAGGACTTCACATCTGATGGCGGAATTGGGGGACACCAATGCTCAGTGCCTCTTGCACCATTTCTGCTGCAGGAACAAGCAGAGAGTAAGGTCTGGCAAGGAGGACACAGATCTTTGTCTTCTTGGCAACAATTTAAAGTTGCAGATAAATAATAATAAATAATATGCTGCCAATTGCACAATTGCTTTACTTTGTTTTGCAGGATGTTGTATGATATTGCTGCAGGGATGAAACCATGCTAAAGGCACTTAGAATGAATAACTCCAGGAAAAGTTGGAATCAAAACATACTGCCTTTTTTGTCATGAGTTGCTTATCCTCACAAACAGATTCATTTTGTTTCTCAAAATTGATGTCTTCCCCTTTGCAGATTTATGCTTTAGCCCCAAGATCTAGCTCAGGGAGCAAGAAAAGCATGAAAAGTAAAGACGGAAAAGAAGGGTTAAGGGCAAAGTTACCATTTGACATTTTAGTGATATTATACACCTATATTTAAAAAAAAAAAAACAAAACAACAAAACAAAACAAAAGAAGGAGGAAAAAAATAACTGATTTATGAAAGTATCCAAAGCTCACATTAAAATACAAGAACTGCTAAACTGGAATTTCTCTTGTCCTGCAGCCTGTCTCCCAGTGGGCAGTGCTAGGTGTTTCAGGCAAAGTGTCCTAGTAAGGAAAGTTGTGGCAGTTTTCTCTGTTTGTTTAGATCTTACCAGCTGTTTAACAAAGAAAGGTAGGCTTAGCCTATAGCGCACCTTGAAAACTTGAAAGAAAAACCCTATAAAGTCAAGATGCTCCTCTCTCCATATTTTCTCTGCATTATTATGACAACCCTGAATATTCCGGTCTGTGAAGTGTGTAACCACCACCTGAATCATGACTCCCTAAATAACAAGCCAGTGTGTAAGGCTTGTTTTTGATGTCTGTCTCACTTGCTCATGCCCTAGGACTCAAAGAGCGAAGGGAAAGATTAGGTATTAGGAAGAAATTCTTTACAGTAAGGGTGGTGAGGCACTGGAACAGGTTGCCCAGGGAAACTGTGGATGCCCCGTCCCTGGAGGTGTTCAAGGCCAGGCTGGATGGGGTTTTGAGCAACCTGCTCTAGTGGGAGGTGTCCCTGCCCATGGCAGGGGGGTTGGAACTAGATTATCTTTAAGGTCCCTTACAACCCAAACTATTCTATGATTCAATGAAAGCTATTCCCGACAGAAAGGTAAAGCTGTCTGTGACCCATCTTCTCTAGACAACTATGTACCATGCTGTGGTTTGACATGGTCGCTGTTGGCCTGCAATGCCAGGGCTAGGGGCCCACAGCTCTCCTCTGGCCCCTGCCCTGCTAGCCGGCACAAGCCATGCCTTCCACCTCTCTCCCACCACAAGACCCAGACATATGTTGCCTCCAATGCTTTGCTTGCCTCATCAGGCCACAGGCCCCTGTCCTTCCTTTCATCCTGCAGTGCTGCCAAAACTTTAGGAACCCCTTATCTAGAGCCCCTATCATTTTATATGTCCTTAAAATGTTCCCTTTCATTCCATTCTTTGCAGGAAGCCACATTCTCTTCCTGGGAAGGTTTCTTTCACATTTTTTACCATCTTTCTGGTCTGAGACCCTGTGAAACCTCTTTGTTAGTCACCAGCTATTAGCAACATGGAGGGCTCTGGAGATGAAGGACTGATGAATGAAGAGCCTCAAAGGAGTAAGAATGGTTTTAGGAGCAGGAATAAAAATTTCATTTTAAATTCACAGAGGCACAAGGGCTGGTTAAAACAATGTGACGAACAGCGGCCTGTTTGTATGTTTGATCATCAGCAAGGTCTAGAAAAATCATAGAATCATTTAGGTTGGAAAAGACCTTTGGGATCATCGAGTCCAACCATCTACCCTACTCTACAANNACCATATCCCCCAACACCGCATCTAAACGACTCTTAAACACTTCAAAGGATGGTGATTCAACCACCTCCCTGGGCAGCCTATTCCAATGCCTGACTACTCTTTCTGTGAAAAATTCTTTCCTAATGTTTGATTTAAACCTACCCTGTTGGAGCTTGAAGCCATTCTCTCTTGTTCTATCATTAATTACCTGTGAGAAGAGACCAGCACCAATTTCTCTACAATGTCCTTTCAAGTAATTGTAGAGAGTGATGAGGTCTCCCCTCAGCCTCCTCTGCCTCAAACTAAACATCCCCAGCTCCTTCAACCACTCTTCATACAATTTATGCTCCAGCCCCCTCACCAGCTTCGTTTCCCTCCTCTGCACTCACTCCAGCACCTCGATATCTCTGTTGTATTGAGGTGCCCAGAACTGGACACAATGCTCAAGGTGTGGCCTGGCAGCATGCTGATCTCAAACAGCTCTAGGACACATCACACTCAAATATTTAGCTCTGCTTAGAGACACCTTGCTGGTGGGACGAGGAGAGAAACCCACCCCTGCTCCATCCGAGCAGTGAGAGCCCTGACCCCAGCGCCATGCCCAGCATGGCCATAGGAAAATGCTGCTTTTAAAACCTGACATATTAGCAGCTAACATTGTCATTCCCATTTCCATAATGACTGTGTTTGCCTGTGATGCTGGGAAACTCCTATCACAGCCCTTGGGATGCGGCAGTTCCAAAACACCGTGGGTGAGCAGTAATGTGGAAACCAGTCTGCTTTCATATCTGCATGTTTCTTCCTGGCTCGACAATTACTGCTCTGTGTGTGTCCTTGGAGGGAGCTGTCAGCACAGTAAGGGGAGCAGGCAAGGGGCAGCATCCAGCCTGTTTACATCCATTCAGTGCTTGGAGAAGCAGGGAAATGCCGTGCCCCCACTTTCATCCTCCCACTTCACGCACTGGGCAACTGTGCACTGTCTGTGCTGCTCAGAAACACCTTCTGCAAGCTTTGACAGCAGGAGGAAGGAATGGGTGGGTATGAGCAAACATGTCCTGAATGTCATCCAGTGCCCTAAGCACAGCTCATTTCTTTTATTCCAGTATGATGACAATTTTAATTACAGTACTTGCCTCTTCAAGAACGGGAGCAATCATAAAAGCAGGTCCCCAAAGGAAGGCAGTATCAATTCCATGAGTCTGCTGATCGGTGGTAAATCTGGTGTTGAAAAAGTGAGATATGAAACATTAATTCACATTTTTATAGAACTCGCAGAATATTTTGGTATTACTCACTGTGACAAGAAATCTGTTTCCTCAAGACAACCTTCAATATATCTAAATATTTTTCCTGTTTGAGGCAATGCCAAAAGCTGGACAGAAATTCAAAAATTACAGTTGCACCTACCATACTGGAGCAGGCCAGAACCCTCCCAAAATGCTGGAGCTGATTTCTTTTCAGAGTAGCAGCAGTGGGAAAACAACGAAATTTCTGTCCAGTGGGTTGAAACTTCATCAAGGGAGCTAAAGAGCAGGATAAGGGCCAGGGCCAGGAAAGGGAACATGGAAGAATAACACTGTGCTCTAGGATCTAAAGCATTTGTGAAAATCCTTGGATTTGACTTCCTGCACCTTTCACAGATTTACATTAGAAATCTTTTGCAGAAGAAACACCAAGCAACATTTGTACATGTTGCACTTTTTAGCTTCCTTTCCTGAATAGATGAAAATTTATGGAATTCAATCCATTTTATTCAGTGCATTAAAATCGTTTTGGATTCTGATCATGTCCCTTAGAGTGCTTACAGTCCCTTTTGCCTGGCAGCATCTGCCAGCCTGGGAAGAGTTCTCTATTCCACCATGCATCAGCTAATGAAAATATTGAATAGCAACTGGCAAAGAGGAGAGATCCTCCCCATCTCAGGAACCTCCACTCCTGTGGCATAAAATCCTTGAGAATTTAAACAGCCTTTCAATCCTTTGTAAGCCTATCTCCAAGGAAATTCCTAACAGATCCTCTACCTAGTTAGAATGTAAAATGTTCCCTAGTAAGAACGCCACATGAAGCACTTCTAAAATCAAGGTACTTTGTACCTCCTTTCTCCTGCTCCTCTTCCCCCTTTCCCAACCAACAGCCCTGCTGCCTTGTCAAGATGGCAACTGGGCTGGTTTACCATCATTTGTTTTCGACAAATTCACACTGGCTGTTGCATATTAACATGTTCATCTCTAAGGAATTAAAAATTATTTGTTTAAAAATATATTTTATGTGTCTGTTTAACTGAGTTTGTGGCTACCCCCATCTAAAGACAGGTTTCTGTTGTGTGCTGGACGGAGCAGAATGGGTCAGTGTCTTGCTCTGACACTGCCTGCTCATGGCACAGGCACACGCTGCACCCAGCCCAGACTCATATAAATTACCCCAAATGAGCAAAAACACATTGGCAATAAAAGACATCTATTCAGTGTTTGGATTTGTAAAATATTGCAAGTTTAGGGGAGTACATGGAACTCAGGAAGAAGTGTTCTTGAAGGTATGCCTCAGGCTCTGCCTGAAAGAAACTTCAATTTATTCAGAGTTTCTTTTCCTGTCAAAACCAGCAGCTCTTTTGGACACCTCATCTTGGTCATTATTGCATTTTGACATAATGCTTTGTAAATACTTAGTGGGATGTGGGCTTTGATTAATTACCTTGTCTTAAAGTTTTTGAAACATAAAACATTAGTTTTTATTGTCATCTCAATAGCTTATCTGTATTTTTCATTTTGTTCTAATAAAATTATAATACTGATTCAATATACTTTGTTGTGGGAGGTTTCATGAGAAAAAGCCAATTGAGAGACTATGGCCAAAGAGAGGTTGATTTTAATTTCACATGGAAACAAGTCTCACTATCTAACTCAGCATTATTTTCTCTTGGCGATGACAGCAAAAACAAGCATGAATTCAGCAAACAAAGGAACTTTCCCATTTTGAAAATATAGGCCATTAAGCCATATCTGTGATCTATGAAAAGTGCTTAATATCATGTACATGCTTCCTATGGACAGATGCTGGCCTCTCTTCTCTTTTTTTTTTTCCCCCTGATTAGCTATTAAGCAGATCTTTCCCTTACAGTAATGGACAGCTGAGCTACCAGCACTTCTAATTCACTGAGTGAAAGCCTCACGGGCCCCTAAAATGCTTATAGGAATCTACTGAGATGTTGTTCTTTGTTATTTCAAATGAGCACCTAAATACTTGAAATTAAATGAAAAATCTGAAATGACCACATGAAATAGCTATTGCTTGGAGACTCCCTGCCCGGGAAGAGTTGTTTTCACGGTGAGCTTTGTGAACTCATAACGGCTCCACCTGAAAAATGAGTGTGGTTTTTTTTAGCTCTCCTTTGTATTTGTTACAAGGGAAAGGTTTGATGTAAAATTCCATCATCCACACGTTGAAAATTCTGTTTCACTTCTCTCTTTCTCTAAACCCCACAGTGCTCTTCCTATTAGCATCTGGGTCACTTTCTCCTCTTGAGCAGACCCACTAAACCAATGAATATTAATTAGAAATGGTAAGAAATACTCATTATGTAACAATAGTAACCAGAATTATCTAATAGTAGCAAAAAATACTTTTAAGCCATTTTAACATCTGACTATGGCAACATTAGCAAGTAATGTGCCCACTAGGACGGGACCTGATTAGTGAATCAGTTTGTGGTGATCTCCTGATGCCTCCTCAGCCTGAGCTGAGGCTCCCTACATGCATTTTAGAGGTTTTATTTTCTAGTAAACCACATCTGGTCCAACTGACTAAACTCCCATCAATGGCTGGAGCACACCTTTCAGCTCCGTTTCACTCGATGGAAGCCTCAGCTAGTGCATCTGAGACTGCTCCACAATCCAAATCAAAGCAAATTTGGAAATTTGGAGATGTGGCTCAAATAGAGCACAAGTATGCTGGGAACAGTCAGAAAGGCAGCTTTAACATCACTGAAGTAATTCTGTATTAGCAGAGATTAGCTAATATTAATGCTGAAATTAACTCAGCCATTTTCAATATTAACACAAATCTCATTAAGTGAAAATAGAGCTAAAATAAATACTTGAAATAGCATGAGCCCCTTTTAAGACATGAGAACCCATAAAACTTCTCCTTAATATAACCCAGTTAAATAAGGTAGCAGAGTAGGAAGGGGAAGGATTCTGCTTTTAAAATTTATCAGTTAGCCATTACACTGAGTAGGCAAAACAGGTTTTGTGCATATTCTTTCCATACTCAAATGGTTTGCACTTTAGTGTAATCTCAGTTTAATTTGCAAAAAATGCCTTACCCTTTAACCAAAATGTTTTTAACCTACAGCGAAAAAGAACATTAAACAGTCCAGGACGTAGCCTGCACCTATGAGACTAAACCGTGTCAGAGCTTTGGGCAGTAGCCTTTCATATGAATTATTTGCACTCCTTTTGCTCAAGTCTTTGCATAAAGCATTCTGAAGTAGAAAATTTACCAAAAGCAGGTTAAAAGCTGATTAAGAGGTCCTGAGAGGGGAAACTAAACCTCACTTTGATCCCTGCCTTTTTCTAAACAAAAAAAAAAAGTTATTCCAAAAATCTGTGGTCACATTTTTTGAGGGGTTTTTCAGTCTGTATTTATTAATCTCGGGTTTGCACCTGCTTCTGCGCTCAGACATCTCTGTCTCTGTTTTCTCTGTGCAATTTGTGAACACAGATGTAGGTTTCATACATAACTTGCAGATGCAAGTGCTAAATTGGAAAATGCAAATGCTGTGGATGATTGGAAAATTGAAAGTTCTCTGTATGAGGCCATCTTGGCATTGTGGACCAGCATACAGATTTCATAGATTTAATTCAAATATAGAAAATACAGGTATGTGTTTCTTACTTTTAAAATTAAAAAGAACTGCATATTTGCCTAAGACAAGACATTTTCAGAATTCCCTGTGCTTGGATTTTTTTCCCCCACTGGAAAAAAAAAAGGTTATATTTTAATGACAATCCGTTGCATATAATGAGTTATTTTTGTGCATATAATTTGATTAGATTTCATTGTAAAACTCTTCTTTTTAAGAGCGAGCATGCAGCGATATTACCGTGACTATTCTCAAACAGCTATCAACTAGTTTATACATAGAGACGCAACCACTTTTGCGAGTCAAATATGGTAAGAAAGAGAGTCCAAACTCACTCGTGCATCAGTGACCGCGCCACGGTGTTTCCGTGAACGTGAGACTCGTAGAACAAGGTGTACAGGTATGGCAGCAGCGAGTATCTGATCCGAAGCGTAGCACGGGCTATCTTGGCAAACTCCTCACCGAACACCGCTGGGTCTTGTTCCTGGAAACAAGGAAAAGCTTTGATTTGTACTGAGCATTATAACCAGGAACTGCAAATTCAACAGGGAACCTGCGTGACACCTAAGGAAAGCTGCAGCTAGCACGATGCTACGAAAGTAAATGTTGAAATAAGAACTGGAAGGCGTATTAAGAACAACATCCATTATCACCAAACTAATATTTGTCTAAAATTTTTCAATGTGAAAAATTCCAGAGATATCAGGCCCCACTGCAGTGTCTGTCAGCCTTCTGCAGCCGTCCCTAACCTCGTGACAGGAGATGCTGGGCTTTCACGTCTGTGCTTGAAAACAGACACCCTGTCTCTAGAAATTAATTTGTCTTGGAGATGCAAGCCCTCTAGGACAGAGAAGGTGAAACACAGGAAAGAGAGAAGACTGATAATCTGCAAAAGAAAGGCAAAAGCATAATCATGTTGGCAAGGAACATAAAAAGGCAAACCTATTGAGTAAGAGTAAATTCATGGCCCTGCTGAAACCAACAGGAATGACCGGAGTCACTGTTTGTGGTGTGGAAAACATTTAATCCATACAAAGAACTGGATTTCTCTTCCCATGCCCACCGTTTTAGGATGGCCTAACTGATGGGAACCCCACAGATCAGCAGTGTCCCTCACCTTCTCACTGCCAGCAATGATCTCCTGGGAGAGAGGGCATGTGTACTGGGTCCCACCATCAAGAGGGACAGGTTCGTTGGCTGCTTCTGATCTGTTTCAAGACCATCTCCTCTCTCCTCTGCAATGGGATGTGGAGCATGGAGCCCAGGGCACTGCTGATATGGGAAAGAGCTACATCTCCTTTAATTCCTCCTGTCTGACCTTCTCCAGCACTAAACTGAGTCAGCTAACGAGTCACACTGCTCCCTTTCCTCCTTCACAAATTTTTCCCATAATACTCAGTTTTCTCATTAAAATTGAAGAATGTATGATGAATTCCAAGGATAATGAAACATAAAAGGAACAGAAGTAACAAAGCTTTTTCTATTATCTAGTGCTTTTCAGACACAAAAAGTATTAATTAAACCATTTGAAATCCCCAATGGATTAGACAAAGTGGATATTTAAGATTTTATTTTAACACTAACTTAATATTAATTAAATTCAATATTTAAGTCACATTTACCCATTACTATGTTTACATGGGAGTTAGTCACTGATAATATTCCCTGCTGCCTCTGAGCTCTGGAGCATCCATCTATTATTTCAAAAATTGCACTGTATTTTTGCCAGTGTTCTGAGAGTGTACAAGTATTGCCAAAGTTCACCAAAAAACCCGTCAGACTCTTTAGGTGATGCTGAATCACCTGAAATGCCTTGTTCATTTCTTTCAGTGAACACAATGTTTTAAATGCATTTAAGTAATCCAGTAAAGCCAAATGTATCTTCTATTACTTCTGTCATTCATTCAACACTAAGTTGCAGCTGCTGTCACAGAGAACCATTGCTCTTTTCCTGCTCATTAAGTTTTGCATATGTGATTAATACTCACTCACCCGGACCAGTCCCCATGTGCATGCCCAAAGGGCCAAGCAAACATATGTAGATAAGGTACCTCTAATTTTAGTGGAGAGGTAAATAGAAAATATTTATCAACAACAGCAGCCAAGCCCTCAAAGACATTTGTTCTCCTACACAGAAATATCTCAGCATATCTCAGGGTTCTACAGAGTAATTCCTGACCCTCTTAATCTCAGCTCATTAGTCCTGCTTTTGCCCAGCTACTGAATGTCTGTCATATTTTTCTGCAGAGACAGGGGTTTTTTTTGAGGATGTAAATATTGCAACATTTCAATGGTGCAAGTTCAAATAAAACTGAAGTTAAGCTAACAACCTGTGCTCCGGAATTGCAGAAGGAAAAAAAGACACTTGTTGAACTAACAGAACCATTTAATCACGCTTGCAAATAAACACAGTAAATTTACAAAGGCTGCAAGACCTTCAAACTGTTCCTAGATAGAAACAACCTGATACTTCTTTCTATCCATGGCAAGTCTTGAAAGGGCTTTACAATAAGTGTAAGCCAGGGCAAAGGTCTGCACTGAGACTGAACTTTTTCATCCTTCTCATGGGCTGATTGGCCTTTTTCAGTCTTTGTTGCTTCTTGGCTGATGACTGCTGTTGCTATCACTGTCTCTCCTTGGAATTCTGACATGTTTGTCTGGAGTTTCTAACTGTGACATTTGTGTGAAACTTGCTTTTAAACAGCAAGGAGATACATACATACATATATATATATGTATAAAATGCCCTCTCCCCTTTCTGCAATACCTATTCTAGTTCCAGAAGTACAGAAATAAAAACTGAAGTCAACAAGGGAGTAGGAAAATGTGCTGACACTCACCAGCTCTTAAATAAAGCCTGGGCTTCAGGAGGTAAAAGGTGTAGGGGATGAGTCTTAACAATAGCATAGGAAGACTATTTTCTGTCATTCAAATTACACAGCACACATTTCTGCATGGCTTTTGGATGGTACATACTACATATTTTTCAGTGTTTCTCTGTAATCTTTATGTTATGGATGGAAAAAATTTACACTTCACTGTGTAATTTCTGCTCTCAGTGCAGCACTCCTTTTCACCCACCACTCCAGTTTACCTGAGAATGGCAGGTTAATTTCTGAGAAAGTAACAAAAATCACCGTCATCATTACTGTCATCACAGACTACAGCTTTGTGTAACTTCCTTTACTTACCATATTTCCCTCTGCATTGTGGTTTCTGGAAAATGGATAGAAAGAGCCAAGCTGCATCCAGCGCAAGCAGAGTTCATAGGTGGTGTTATAGTTAAACCCACAGATATCAGCACCAATCTAAAGGAAAAATAAAATCATTGGATAAGTGTGTGAGATTGTGAGTGAGGCACAAAAATGAGAAACTACAGACATTTGTTAAGAAAAATAAGAGATACCTATTTCTGGTGATTTTATAAGAATGCTCCGTAATGATATAAAATTTTTCTGGGCCTGAGATTGCAGTGGCTCCTAAAGCATTAACATCACTGTGGAAGATCTGACCATACTTCAATAATTCTACAAACTGTTCATCCCATCTTGGTAAACCAAAAACGTATGAAGGGACCTCAATGACAGAATACATAATATAAAAAGATCAGCATGCAGTGATTTAATCTGAATCTCACAGTGCTATTTTTGTTTCTCTTCAGTCAGCCAAGATTGATGACATTTAGCTTTTTTTAATCTTCAGTTCCTTATGCTGTGGAGGCCGTTACTGCTGGCCATCTCAAGCAGCTTATTTCAGAAAACATTTGAGTTAATTTAAAGTGATATTGTGTATGAGCCAGCAATAGGCTGAAGGACACCGGACGTACATAGGGGATGCCAAAGAGGTTGAATTCCAGGACTCCAATGATTGACAGGTGCAGATCCTTCCACTGCGAGAAGTTGTCACCCAGCCAGTGACCCCCGTGCTTTCCACTGCCCACAAATGTAGACCGACTCAAGACAAACGCACGCTTTCCAGTCGCCTGCTGGACAACACTGAGAAGAAATGCAACAAGATCATTAAAAATAAGGATGGTAACTGAAAGAGCCAAATGATCAACCTGAGCTTTCAGGTTTCACAATTTTCTCTGAAGGGGTGTTATTCGTGAAACAGTTATTGTGGTCCCGAGTCATGTGTAAATACGGCTGCAAAACCGCAAATAATGGGAAGTTCTACTCAGGGGCCAAAATAAAAAACTAAGATCTACCTGATCCACAAAACCATTTGTTTCAGATATTTTTAATCTTCCTAAAAAATATTTTGTGTCTAATTTATTCTCAACAGTGTCTCAAACTGAAAAATTGAAACATCATTACCTTTCTGTATTAGAATATTTAATTTAGTGTCCTACAGGTTCAAAAAAGCAGTATAATGTTTTGGGTTTTTTTAATATATAGGATTTATTTAGTGATTTCTATTGGCAAATAAAGCGTTATATCCTGGAATTAAAAATAAAAAATAAAAAAAAAAATATCAAAACAACATCTGAACATCTTTAAAAAAGAAATATCAATATAGAAAGCAATTCATAATGTTATCCCCATCCTTGTAGTATTTCCTCTGTTTTCCTGTCATTGTTTGATATATGAGGCTTCACTACAGAATTAGTGGTGTAATTAATTTTGCCTTGCCTTTTGAAAATAGTTTTGCTGCATCACCAGAAAATCAAGGAAGTGCAATGTGCCTTATTAACAAATGTTACAAAATTCCTCAGCATAGGATAATCTCTGTATATAATTACATATTGCAATATTATATATTGCAGGAACTCAGATTCAACTCTGCTTTAATACAATTTGGGCAGCACAACTTAGATTGTCTGGGAAATCAGCACAAAATATTAAGCCTGTTGCTCACCATCCACCTCCTTCTCCCTTTCCTTAATGAGATTTGATCAAGAGCTCTTTTACCGGTATTCGTAATGGCCGATATTTGGTATTGGTTCTGCAACAGCACAGAGCCTTTTAAGTGTTGAACATTTGTTTTTGAAGCACAAATTACCCAATAGCTTTCATGGAAGCCTAAACATATTAACATCCTGGGCCATATGCAGCAAGAGGTGCAATTCTTGAGCTGTTTGAGATCGGCTGGTTCTGGGTTGTAGGTGCACTGCTGGGCCAAATAACTACACGAGACTCCATGTGCTTTGCATAAAGGGCATTTTGGAGCCATTTCATGGGTGTCCTGAGCATGAGACCTCTCCTCTGGTTGTGCAACACAAGTCTTTGCTCCATTTGCAAATGCAAGTGCTAATGAGGGCAACATCAGATCAACTCAACTATGACCCAGAGCTGCATAAACAATTTTCAACAATTAATTTATTGAATAAATTTCAATCTATTGTGAACCATTGCTCAACAGCTACTAATGTTGTCAAATGTATTTGTTGATTGAAATTATTTACAGAATATCATGTGCAACTAACTCCTGGCGTTAAGCTATGCACAAGCTGATTGCTGTTAGTTCCAAATTCAAGTAGTATCCAAATTCAAGCCATTTGACATGGGCCAGATGACACATTTACTATTCTCTGGCTGCATTAGAATAATTCTTATAATTGTTTTTTATACTATTATGAACTTGTCACTCCTTTTCAGCCAATATCCTGCAATTGATCCTAGTTTGCTAAATATTTCTGTCAGTAATTTAATTTAGAATATTATTTGTGAAGTGTGAATGCAGAAAGGGTGTACAACCAGAAACCCACATCAATATGTGTGAAAAAGTCTTCAAAGTTTCCCAGCTTTGCGGTGAATCCAGCCTCTGCTAGGCTATCGGTGATATTGTCCAGCTTTGAAAGGTTCCCTATATTTGGCTGAGCAAAAGATGTGTTTCTTTTGGAAGGAGTCTGGAAGCAAGTGCTGAAGGAATGGGGAAGTTTCAAAGACCTGGGGGTGGCTGCAAGGAGCTCTGCAGCAGTAACGGTCCCAATTGCATTGGTCTGGGTGAGCATGGCTTTTCCTGCTAAATTCACTGGTTTTGTCTCAGGCAATTGGCTTTGCTGGCACGGAGCCTGAATAAAACTAGAAAAAACAGCTCAAGAACACAGGCATATCCAAAGTCTCTATTCAGAAAGTGTTACCAAGACAAATCACAGTTGAGACCAGTGATAGGAGGGTCTTCGCTGAGCTAAGGGTTCAGGGGTCCAAAACCCATGCTAAGTCCTAGTGGGCTGGGTGGCCAGCGAGGTCAAGGGTTTGAGGGATTTCTGAACCTTCTCCCAAAAGCTGGACTGCTCTTCAGCCAGGCTCACAAGAGCTGGCAAATTGCTTCTGGCTTTAACCTACCCCCAAGCTTGGTGTGTAGAGTACAAGCGCATCAGCACCTTATGTCGGCTCACTCAGCCACATCCTCGGGATGTTATCACAATACAACCACTGAAAATGAGTGCTAAATACTGAAACAAGCCAGCACAAGGATTCCTGCTTTGGCATTTACATTGAGGTATTAAACTTTTCCATGTTTTAGCTCAATCTCTGCCAGAAAAGGCATGATTTGCCTATTTGATTTAACCCAACAGCTAGCTTTCCACCGCCACTCCAGCTTCACAGCAACAGTCTGCCTGTGTAAGCTCGTTTTGAGTGCTTCTCAGCTGCAAGATTAGTTTTACATTAGCCAACAGCAACTCTGCCTTCACGGTCCGACTCAGCCCCAAGCCAAAATGCAAAACACTGCCTGCCAGGAACAAGAGGCAGCTCCAGAAGCAGCTGGGGGAGATGCACTATTCGGATCCTGCAGCGGCAGTGACAGAAATTCCTCTGCTTGAGCCATGGTCATGAAGGGATGGAAAAATTCCCTTGACACCACACAAGGCTGCGTCTGCAGCAGCTGCACGTGAGCAGCTTTAGCAGGAGATAGGAACATCTTGCTCTAGTTATACAAAAGCAGCAGCTGAAGAATTAGGTCCTACAAGTGGATCCTGATTTTAGCTAAGAAAAGTAATAGTAGAAGATTGTAGAAGATTCTGTTTCTTCTTCCAAGATATTCTATTCTCAAAACTTCTTACTGAATGGCAAATGAAGCATGGGGACTGTTTCTTATTAGATACTATTATGGATTTCCTGGGTAACATCAGCAGCTCCAGGGAGACCTTGTAACAGCCTATCAATATCTGAAGGGAGCCTATAGAAGAGCCAGAGAGGGACCATTTACAAGGAATTATTGCAACAGGACAAGGGGCAATGGTTTTAAGTTGGGAGAGGGGAGATTTAGATTAGACACCAAAAAGAAATTCTTTACAGTGAGGGTGGTGAGGCACTGGAACAGGTTGCCCCATCCCTGGAAGTGTTCAAGGCCAGGCTGGA
>BJBW01016943.1:42961-59170 GCA_004320125.1 Scolopax mira
GTCCCTTCCAACTCAAACAATTCTATGATTCTATGAAAATGTATTTCAGACATCTGAAATCTGCCTAGGTTATTTAGAAATATTTAGAAAACTTACTTGAAGGTTGGTTCTGTCTGTGACCAGCCAAAGAGAGAGTGTGTGTTGTAATGCTCTCCGAGGTAAGTCTTGGAGTCAGGACACAATGTCTTTTGTGCCAGGGAACGATCAGAAATGGCTGGGAATGATACAAAACATTATAAAATTATATACATCGCAATTCAAATCTCTTCATATTTCTAATCAGTTTGGGGTGATAACACCAAAGGATTTGGTAAGGGGAACAGCTGAAGAAGTGTCATCCCTGCACTGATCAGAGGTTAACATGTAGTCATGAATACCTGCTGGCAGACAGGCACATGTGTCCTCAGAAGGGAGAGAGGATTGAGTAAACGCTGCTAATTAACTTCAAGTTTTATGTCAAATAATTCTAAAGATCCGTACAGATATCATGTATTCAGTAAGTAATAGCCAGGAAGAAAATGTCTGCATTGCTGAATTAAGAATACACCTTCGCATTCTTTCACATAGTGACTAAGTTTACTTAAGAGTAAACATTTACTTATGTAAATGTTGCAAGGAAAAACAAAAACAAAATCAGAAATTCAGATGCCCAGGGAACTTAGATGGTGGTTTGAAATCACGAGACCTCAGTTTATGTATCACTCAGCTGCAGATGTAGGTAGGCAGCACAATTGGGCCCTATCATGGCAAAATTCTCCTAAGCTCCATGCTGGCCCCTCTCTTCCCCTGAGGCATTTAGGACCAAAGGACAGGACTAATGGCACAGCCCCAAGCAGCTTTGGGAGCCATGAGTGGGGAGTGCTGGGGGGGTGCCAGGGAGGAAAAAGCACGAGGTGTAGCATTCTGTAAGGTAGCAAGGGTAGTCTATAAAGGGCATATTGGCATGCAGATGGATTATCCAGTAACTTTCTATCAGCAGGTCACAACCAGTGAAGGCTTTGTCCTTCAGTGGTAGCTTTTTTCCTTCAGTAATGATCAGGGATAGACCTGACATCGCTGGCACAACACCCATTTAGCTGAGCCAAGGAAAGCAGTATGAGGCACAAATTGTCTGCGCTGGGGCTGCCTGGTCTTTGATCCCACATTAAGGAGATGCTGGCAAAGCCCATTTGGTGCAGAAAATGTGATTCTCATCCTCTGCAGGTAACCTCCATGAAAATGCCACGTCAAGTTCAGCAGGAACTGGGCAGGCCAGGCATTTGGTTTATAGAATGTATTTATTTTTAGAGATGGAGTTGAAAATGTTGTAAAATCCTCTCAGAAAAAGAAAGAAGGTAAATTCTCAAATATTCTTCTTTTACATGCTTAATTAGGTGCACACACTATTGTAAATATTTCTCCATGAGCAAGCAATCTCACTGCCTAATCGCATGTTATGTTTGCAGTTCATTACTACAAAGTGCATTTCTCTGTACCTGAGACCCCATTAGCCTCTCTGCTCTGCAGTGCCACCACAGCTGGAATCCTTTTTAGCCACAAAGACTCCAGTGTAGCTAATATGCATCAGAATGATTTAATTTATAGGCAATTTCCAAGTACCTTTGACTGGAACGTCTCTGAAGAGGACACTAAGGTTCTGGGAAAAGTCACGCTTAATGTCCTAGTGACACTTGATTATTAGCCCCATAAAATCAAGGTGGAATATGAAAGACAATGCTTCCACAAGAGTCAAATATTCATGTTTTGTTCTTAGTCTAAGTATTTTGTACTCTGCCTCAGTAATACTGATTAATTTACAATTGCATATCAATCTTTTGTATAAAATTTTTAATAGAAAATTGATTTGAAGGACATCTGTTTTTAGAAGTTCAAACCACAGTTATATGTAATCGTGGTTGTAATTTAGATGGGCAGGCTGAAAGCTACATGGACAAAAAGCCTTAGGCACTGAGACTGGGTCTTGCACAGATTCAATCACCTAAGACAACTCCTGTGAAACTCACCTAAGTGAAACTCCTTGCCAGCTCCAGGAAGGTCCTCATATCTTGTTAGACTAAGCAGCTTGGGTCCCACATCACACCTACACCAGTCAAAGGTTTGGACAGCCAAGGGCATGCAAAGTGTTGGCATAAAGTAGAATATAAAAGAAAGCCCTTGAATGCTGGTTTGAAAACAGATCTCCTACCCCTTGAAAAAAATGCCTTAGGCTCCTGTCTGCAGAAGGGAGACCAACACTGTGAGTCGCAAGCAGAAGTAGGTGCGTACGTGCACGAGGAGTAAGCCAGAAAAAGAAACCGGGCTCGAAACACATCTGTCTTCAGCATTGCTCATTGTCCTCACATGTCATGTAGACATCTAGGTCTCCAAGTCTGACTCCTCTGCAATGCCTCAGACTTCAATGCTAGTTGCCACAAACCTCAGCTTCATGGCTCAGAAACCTCTTTATGTGTTCATCCCTCAGTCCTTTGTTTGTGAGGGTAAAGGGAGCCCTGCCATTTTGGCCACCTTCCCCAAAGTTTCACACCTTTTTTTGCAGCTCTGAATGCTGACAAAAATGGAGGTAAATTAAGGCAAAGGTAGAAATGTCTCATGAGTTCCTGGGCTTTGGTCAATGACAAGTCCCATAGGGTCAGCATGCAACAGCTACAATCAGCAGTTTCCCCGCAAAGAGAAAAAACACCAAATTCATAATTAAAAGCTCTGCTTTTGGTTTCAATAATTTACAATCTTTTAATAATATTTTTTCATGCGTTGGTTATGTTTATGCTTCTCTTGCATCCAGAGTGAAAATAAATGAGATTTAATAAATAAAACTAAGAATTCAGATGACACTACAACAGCCTGAAGGAAAAATGGTGACATTTCCAATACTTCACTGTCAATAACTCATTTATGCATCAACATCCTGCTGCATATTAGCATTGTTCAGGCAGTCGGGCTTTCCTGGGGAAATGTTGGCAGGATTAATTGCCAGGACCACTGGCACTAATTGTAAGTACTCATGGCTTCCTGGGGAAGACTGAGCATGTCATTAACACAGCTACTGTAAGAGGTGTTCCCATTCCTATCAGTCTCACATAGGCTTTGAAACTTTTTAAACTTCTTTTTTAGCCAATTTCTATGTCTAAAAGGAGGATGTATCTCCTAAAATCAGGGAGATACATCCTCCTTATCATGGTTTGTAGAAAAGGCAGAGACTGCCCATCCCTGGGACTAGCAATAGGGATGGTAAGGCAGAAGGGTTACTCCTTCCATAAGTTAAGTTACAGTATATAGGTACCTTACCTTTTCTCAGACCAGATGCTCAGGGAATGGCAGAGAAGGCCATTTTTCTAGTCCTGCTACAAGGCAGGTCCTATGACAGAGGACAGTGGCTTAGAAAGAGGAAAGCTGAGCCACTGGGCTCCTGAACAAATATGTAACTGAACACATAGAGCAGGCAGGGAAAGATGAAAAATGAGAGGGTGGATTTTTTTTTTTCTAAGAAGTAACTTATGCAGGATTAAAAAAAAAAATCAAGGAAACTTTACTTACTCGGAATGAAGGGAGGGTTATTGATATCATTAACAGCACATCCAGGAAGCTGGCCTTTCATGAAATTGGATGGTTCATTCATATCCTTTAATAAAGAGAATGAATAAGACACATGTCAAAAGCCTCTTTTTCTTTTTTTTTAAAGAAGGGAGGGCAAATACAAGTAGACATACAATCCAGATCCCATCGTAGTCAAGGACATCTTTAAACTCCAGACACAGCTGGGTCCACCACTCAACTGTCCTGGGGTTGGTGTAGTCAGGAAAAACTGAGTCTCCAGGGGGCCAGACCTAGAATTCACAGGTTAAACAACTTATTGTCTTCTCATTTCTGTTACACAGCTGGTTCATCACTTTGAAGCAGCACTAGACCAAATGCATGAGAGAATTTAATAAACCAACCTTTCCAACAGCAGGAGTTATGCCATCGGAGTTGTTCACCCAGACTCCCATTTCCTGTCCAAGATCATAAGGCCTGTAAGTGCCTGGTTCCTCATCCTTAGTTATGAAAGGGTCCTGAAAACAGAGATTACATTTCCATTATCAAAATCCCAAAGGTAAAAATTAGTTTTCTATTTGTATATTTTAGAAAAATTTGGATGATGTTCTTAATGCAGATTGCAATAATATTGGAAGAAAACAGCATTAAAATTTAATAAAAGTTGAGAGCCCATAATAATGTAAGAAAAGTCATTAAAGATGTGTTGTGAGAATTTCTTGTATAAGGCAAAAGTGATGTGAAATTATTAAATACCTCATGTTTATTTTTTTGAGACATTCTATGTTCAAATGGACCACTTGGTGGATAAGGAACTGGCTGGATGGCCACACTCAAAGGATTGCCGTATATAGGTTGACATTGAGACAACAGCTCAATGTCCAAGTGTCAGCCAGTAACGAATCGTGTTCCTCAGGGGTCGGTACTGGGACCAGTACTATTTACCATCTTTGTCAGTGACATGGACAGTGGGATAGAGTGCACCCTCAGCAAGTTTGCTGATGACACCAAGCTCAGTGGCGCAGTTGACACACTGGAGGAAATGTTTTATGCCAGTCTGGTACAGAGTAACCCAACTTGTGTATTCCTGCTTCTAGAGCCATATGTCTCTGTTCCCCTCTGGCATGAAGACCACATCATTTTGTACCCCATGACTCATCCTTGCTGCCCCTCTCACTGCTTGGGCAGTCACCACCTCCCATTGCGGCCAGTGGCATTGACACCACCAGGTTCTCTGCATCAGGAGACCACCAAGCTATCAAAAGGCAGCCTAGTCTTCTCCTGGGGACAATGGTGGCCCCCTTGTCAGTAAGTAATAAAGTTAGGAATACTTTGAGATGCCAGTGAATGAAGAGATACTATTCAACTCTTCTCAGCAGGAAATAAAAGGCGCTTTGCAATATGTCCCTAATTGGGAGCAGCTCTCTGCTCTGTGTTATTTAGAACAGAGAAAGATTACAGCCATTTTAGAAGAAGGGAATTCTTTACTTTTCTCTTAGAAAATGTTATACCCTCAGATTCTGCTTAAGGCAAAACCTTTCAGTTATGAAACCCAATGGAGAAAAACACCACTTCTTCCATTAAAAAAAAATATCTTCCATTCACTTATAGCTTGTGCGATAATTTAAGTGAACTTGAATTAAAATGTGATAGAAGTCTAGCTAATAAGCTTCTTAAGAACACAAAAAAAAATCTGATCACAAATGGTAAATTTCTTTAAAGGCATGTTTTAAACCTTATTTTAATACCTAAAGTAATTGCCTGATTTACTCATAAGCCCTCTGATAGCTATAGCCCTGTTGAGGAAAGTGTATTCTTCCCTGTCTCAAAACCAAAAACCTCTGATAAATCTCTACCTTAAGTGCAAAATTCTATTCAATTTTAACTATCTAGCTCCAGCGTCACCTCCATAAAGAGTATAAGTGTCCAGAATCTTTTTTAACTTGTTTAATAGTTCAGCTTTAGAAAAGAGAAAACTGTCCATCTGCAATAATTATCTTATAATTGTGGGAAAGATGTCTCTCAAGGGACTTGAAGGCTGGAAAAAGTCAGCTTAATTAGCTACTCCTAATCCAAACTTCTGGTTTCCTTCAGCTGAAAGGTTATTCCAGTGCATAAATCTAATATATTATGCAGGTTTAGTAGCATCCTAAAGAGAACAAAATCCTCTTGTGCATTCATGGGTTGTTTGCTGGGGAGGAAGTTCATGTCTGTTAAATCTTCCCAAACTCATCTTTTTAGCAGCTCTTGGAGAGGAGGTGCTGAGCATCCTCAGCTCGAACTCACTGCCCTGAGACCTGGGGGCACCTGCAGTTATCCTGGCCGATGCACTTCTACCTGTGGCCTTAACCATAGATTTTGACACACATCCGTAAAAACTCATGCCTGGAAATTTTAGTTTCGACAGCTCATAGAGCTGGAGTTTAAAATGCTAAAGCTATCAAGCATTATTTTGAATTGTAAGCATGTTGCTATTAAGTCATTTTTCACTCATGTCATTCCTAGCTGTTTTTATTTTTAGTGTGATTTAATGGAAGGTTTGCAAAGTCTTTCATTAAAGCTCCTCTTCAGTAATGATGTTTATCATTTTACACTGTAGTCATTGTTACTTTTGGAACTACTTTCTTTGTTTCTAAAGAATGTATTTGTTCTGACTCAGCTGAAGCACACACATTATTCAGCGCAATAATGATGACCAAGTACTGACACTCTTAGACAAAATTTCCCTTAAATGGAGGTGGCCTCTGAAAGAGACCAGGAGAGAGAAGTGCTGAAGGACTGTATTTAGTAACTCTGATAATGGGCTCGTGCTATTATCAAGGTGACCACATGCACGGTGGGCTCTCAGCTTTGGATGTAAGTGTGGGGACTGGACTTACTGACGGTGAAGTTCCAGCCACCCCAGAGGTGGTGGCACAACTGAGTTTGGCGTCCCATCCTCAGGGAGGTTACCAGTGTTATTACTGCTGGCTGTTAGGATCTGCACTTTGCTTGTAACCACAGTGTTCTGAGATGAGGACTGAACCCATCTCCCCTAAATCCATCTACTAGAGGTTCTACATGACATTAAGTGATGGCAGTCAAAGCCCATTTCCTGAAATCATCATGAGAGACGCAACAATCCACTACACTTGGGGAACTCACTCAGTACTGTCACTAGCCAAAGGGAATCTAAATAGAAAATTGTTCTTTCAGTATCAAACTGGATTACGTTTGACTTGATTGCAGTTAGCATGGCTTTGCTGTCACTTGGGATTGAAACCCTTCATTTCATACTGTTCCAGCTCCCAACTGAACTTATGGGAATGCTTTACATCACCAAAGAATACTAACAGAGTCAGAGTTTGATAGAAATATCAGCAACTATACTATACTAAAGAGAAAACAGAAAACTTCACTACCAGTGCAACATATACTGCCCATTGGCTTTTAAAAAATGAAAGACAAACTGGATCAGCTTTTGTTCTTTTTCACAAGCTTACCTGAAGAACTAGAGCAGGGGACAGTCCTTAGTTACAGGTTAGTGGAAGAAGGGCTTCCTATCTGGATTCCTATTAGCTCACTGCATGAGTTAAGAATTGTTGTTACAACAGCTGAATTTAGATCTATATAGCAACAGCTCCTTGCACTATCTGAGAAACTGAAAGGGCTTTAAAAATGTGGTTGAAGCTAAATTCACAAGTAAGAAGATAACGTAGCTCACCCACTAAACCATGACTGCTTTCTTGTAGCTTCTTACACAGCAGCAAGTGCAAAACAACCAGAGCCATCCTAACTTTGATGAAAAAGGGGTGACTACCATGTATTTACTGAATGGCAAGAGTGTATATAGGAAGAGCTACCCTGAACTCATGGTATTTATCTGATATATTCATGTCTCGCAAACTTTCTTGAGATAAAGCAATATATAGACAACTGGTATTTAATTCTAAGAGATTAGATAATTTTTAGAGCAGTATTGAAAACAGAGGGAGCCTGAGATGTATAATAGCTGGTGCAATCCTGACAGCCCGTGTGCTCATCTACCACTTGGTTATTTACTATGATGTATCCAGTTAATTTTGGACTATTTTTGTCTTGAAGTGTCTCTCCATCAGAGTGATTTAGTAATCTGTTACTGTTTAAACTCTATGCCTTGGACCTCCACTAATAGAAGCTGTCTTCAAGGCTGCACCCTGGAGCTTCTCATGATTTACAGCTGCAGAAGAACTGGGACCTCCATGGGAATGTATGCAAATAGCGCTCACTGTATAAGCTGCTATTCCCATTATCAATTTGTAATTGATCACTGGGGCTGTGTGGTTTTGTTTGAGAATCCTAGCAGCAAATTCAATTACAGTACAACAAAGTGAAGATTAGGCCAGTAATAAATACCAAGCAGGTATTTTTAATGGAACTACCGGGGGAAAAAAAAACCAGCAGACTGAAAAACAGCAAACCTCATAATTGTATTTTAAAAAGAAAACACTGATACGAGTATCAGTGGTGCTGACTGGTGTATCCTCTGTCATATGCTAAGCTTTACAACAAATTGTGGAGGAAAAAATAAGGCCAGGGAGGAACTTCTGAGTTAATCTATCTACTTGACAAGGTAATGTGATTTTTAGATGAGGAAACTGCAGTAGCTCTCAGTTGTCTTGACTCCAGTAAACATCTGACACATTACCACAAGTGAAAGAGGAACATTCCCACAATTTTGGACTCTGCTATTCAGTCTCTCTTCCCACAGGCCTTTGACAGGACCCCCATGACAAGATGAGGAACATGGCCCTTATTTTAAAAAGACTGGATCAACTTAAAACCTGTCAACATCAGCAGCCTGTCCATTGTGATTCATCTGGATTAACTGGTCTCTTTACTAGTATGTGCCACCAATATAATGCAGGTAAATGTGATGCAGGGTTTTGTCATACAAGACAATTTTTAGATGAAAGAAGGAAATATTTCTGCCATTCTCCACTGTGGGGGCATCATCTGGATTGCTGTGAAATACAGTTATCTGCTACACAAGCAAATGCATTTAAACTGGGGCATATGTGGGGGAGAGCTACTACAATGAGATCTAAAGAACTCCCCTGATAAAAAGAGAATAAAATACTTCAGTTTGTTTAGCCTAGCAAGAACCGGCTGAAGGAGAATACTCTTGTTTGAATAAGTATATCTAGAGAGTAGAAGGATGAGAGACTGTCAGCTTGAGGTAAATAAGAATAGTAGCACCCAAATGAATGGTGTAAGCTGACCATTTAGGCTCGAAAATAGATGGCTGCAATTGCAGCAAAATGTTCTGAGAGGGACTCTGTGGGACTGTCTCCTTCTCTTTCCCAGTGCAGCCTGACCCATCCCTGATGAATCTGCTGAGCCCGTTCACAGCCCTGACTTGAGAAGGGACCCCAGGCAGCCAGCTCCCTGCTCAGCTGGCCCTGTGGGCAGGTAGCTTTATCTTAATGTCTACCTTAAATCTTTTCAACTGCAATTTAAAAGACTTTTCTTCTTCTTATCCCGTCCTTAGGGGCTATGGAGAACAAATTACACCTCTCTTCTCTGTGGCGATGCTTCACACCCAGCTGCACTGCTCCAGGTCCTGCGCTCCTGAGCCTTCCCATCCTGATCCTTTGCAGCTGGTGTGACTGTCCCAGCCTTTGCATCTATCTTATGCATCTATCAAGGACTTTTCTTGAATGTCTGTTGTCCAATTTCCTTGCCACCACTGACACTCAATTAGCTACTGTGAGAAAAAATAACTCCAAAGCGAGGACACCTGTGGGAACTTACGAGGGAGAAGCAGCAATTTTCACTTCTGCACAAATTCATTCATTGGGTCATACATCAATTTTGGTTAGAGGCTCAACGTACATTTTCCAACAATTTTCATGCAAACTTCCTTTACATTAATTTAGATTAAAAGTAAATATAAGGTAACACAAACTGTAGGTACTAACTCTCCAGAGTAGAATAGATTTTTTCCACTATTCTATTATTTTTTTGTGTGTACTGAAATAATTTGGTGTTTTTTTCTGGAAAAGAATTGCATTAAAGCAATCATGTCTCAACTCAGTCCTGAACAGAGACAAAATTTCTCATAACTGAAGTGAAAAGAGAATTAATGAAAAAGTGAAAGAGAATTAATGTTATGGTAGAGTGATGGTGCTGGTACAGAGGTATCCGATAAATGCAAAAAATTTAAATATGAAATCTGTGAGAAATTGTTCCTCAGCTCTTCTCAACAAATGACAAAAATGGAAAATCTGTTACAATAGCATGTGTGCATTAGCACCTAGATACTGCTATGAACACTAGACTGCAAATAGTTCTTATAAATAGAGAAATAATTAGCAATATTGATAATTTACCAGAATTACGACATTGTGCATTCCTTCCTCCTTCAGCTGTTTGAGGTACTCTGGCAGACCTGCATAATTCACTTTATCATAGGTAAAGTCCATGCGACGTTCCATGTAGTCAATATCAAGATGTTGGACATCCTAAACATTTTAAAAGTAAACATTACATGAGTACTTCCATCCAGCTCTGGAGCCCTCAGAACAGGAAAGACAGGGTCCTGTTGGACTGGATCCAGAGGAGGACCACAAAAAAGATCATAGGGAACATCTAGCCCATGAGGACAGGCTGAGAGAGCTGGAGTTGTTCAGCCTGAAGAAGAAAAGGATCTGGGGAGACCTTGTTGCAGCCTTTCAGTACTTAAAGGGGGCTTATAAGAAAGATGGGCACCAAATTTTTAGCTGGGCCTGTTGCCATTCAACAAGGAGCAATGGTTTTAAACTAAAAGAGGGTAGATTCAGGCTAGATATAAGGAAGATTTTTTTATTATGATGAGAGTGGTGAAACACTGGAAGAGATTGCCCAGAGAGGTGGCAGATGCCCCATCCCTGGAAACATTCAAGGCCAAGTTGCAGGGGCTCTGAGCAACCTCATCTGGTTGAAGGTGTCCCTGCTCATGGCAGAGGGGTTGAACTAGATGACATTTAAAGGCCCCTTCCAACCCAAACTGTTCTATGCTTCTATGATTGAAGCATTGGATATGGAAAATCAGAATGTATGCAACTGTGTTTCTAAAAGGTAACTAACATATGAAACGAAACGTAAGAGATTGGCTGTAATAATTGCAAATAATTGTCAGGCCAAATTCAGCTCCTATAAACTTACAGGAAAGCAATGGACAAAATGGAAATGTAGAAGTCATAGCTTGGCAACTGTTTGGCAGTGATAGCCATCAGAAGTACCATAATTTATTTTCTAAATGTTAGCACCTCACGCTGCAAAACAGTAAATCTGCACCAGAATCACCTGCTACACAGCCAAGAGCAGCAATTAAACCTCTGTTCAAAGGCCACTTTAAATGTTCTTTATAAGATTATTAAGATATTAGAGGCAAAACCACTACATAAGATTATGAACATCCTTTTATTCTACAATTCTTTTTGTAGGATAATCACTTTCCCTCTATTATAATTTTACTCATCTCATTTGGATTGTAAAATTAGCAGACACAGTAAAAAATTCATACTTACGTATGGGATATCATAGTAGTGCATGCGATCGACAGTTTCCTTTAAAGTCTCAATGTTGCCGTAACCCCACCGGGAGAGATGAAATCCAAGAGACCAGTAGGCAGGCATGTGTGGGCGTCCAATGGCCTACAGCAGGAGTGAGGAATACAGAAATACAAAGGTGAGGTGAAGAGAAGTTATTCTGAAACACCAGGGGAGGCTCCCTGCTCATTTAAGCCATGGAGATCAGGGCATCACGCACCCATGAAATACCCTTTTCTTTCTCAGAACAGCTGACTGTACAATATGCTTGGCTTCAAAAAAGCACTTCTCCTGGTGGACCCTTGTCCTTAGCAGAGGCTCTGAGTGACACTCACACTGACCATCACTTCTAAGAATACCCCAGTGGAAGACACAGTGTATAAAATCCAGGCTAAAGTTAAATGAGGGTCTCACTGAGATCTCAGCCTTCACACAGTAGCACATGCCTTCACTCACACAGCACACACCAGCAGAAACCCAGCGTGGAGTCTCGCACCACCTGCCCCACGCCAAGTCTACAAACCCTTTGGTCAACAGAGGCAAGTCTCCGATGCTACACAGCAACTTCAGATTTGCTAATTTCTCTTGCTGCACCCGGATGAATTAACTCATCAAGGGTCTGCTGTTTGAGATCTCTGAAGTTTTAATTATACTTACACACCACCCTGATGAAATTCAGTTACTTATGACTGACTGCTTTTATTGCTGGCCCACATCATTGTGTTGCCAGGTATTGACAAACCTCTTCAAAGTCAGAGTTACTGTTTGGTCTCAAAATTCTCAACTGAAACATGAGGTAATGAGTTAAATATGATTTTATAAATATTTGATTTCCACTGGCTCCACATAATCCAGCTGTAAATTGCACAAGGAAACTCGATTGAGAGCACAGGGGAGTGAGGCATCCTGTTCTGCTTCCCCCGGTGAGAGCTGCTCTGGCAACCTGGGACAAGCAGCGAGCAACACCGGTGTGTCTGTTCTAGAAATAAGATGAAATCTGGCATTGTGTCATTAGAACACACTGGTGTTTTCTGGGAGACGTCTCTTGAAATCCTTACTCCAGTTTTTAACAGTTAGATCCCATGAAATTAACCTTTGTTCAGTATTCCTGACATCGAATACACAGAAACCAAGTGGCTTGTAAGTACCATGACTTATTTAATCAGTTGCAGCTATTGAGTACCTTTGGATAAATAACTGTTCCTCCCTTATTTCCTCATGGACCTCCAGAGTTAGGTAATTAGGCTAAGAAGTGAAAAAGGACAAAACTTGTGTATTGGCAGCTGACCTCCATGTACTTTAATTAAATAAAAAGAAGGCACTCCTGGCACTCATCTATTGCATCTGGAGATCCCAATGCATAAAGGCACATCTTCCTATGGGATTTTCTCCGTTAAGAGCCTGACCTGGGAAAGTAACCTTGAACTTGATATTGCTCTAAAACATGTCATGTATGCTAGAGCTGTTGGGATGTACAAAGTGTCAGAAAAACTGATGCAGAAGAGAAGCAGGGAAAAACAGAGGACATTTTAATGCATCTGAGCTGGGGGAACACACAAAAAATTGCTTCCAAACAAGAATGGTTGTGGACAGAGAGCCAAAATTCAAGCACTAAGCAGTACAAGATTTGGCTACACAGAGTGCTTTCACTTGTTGGGATATTGCTATCTCACCTAAGAAAAAGCAGGAGGAGGACAGAAAAATTGGTGAGGTTAATAGTTCGAGTCCCTCTGGGAGGGATGCTCCAGCTGAGCAGCACGGCCCCCCCATATGCCAGCTACTCATCCCATTCCACCAGACTTAACCCTCCTCGATGCCTCCTTCACCTCCAACTTAGCTGGAAACTAGGGCCTTCAGAGGAAGCAAGAGCAGATGAAGATGGCACACTACTATGCAGGGGGAGGCTGGTGGGCAAAGACACACTGTTGACACTATGATGCGGTCTCATCTGGTTACACATGCCATTAGTTATTTCCAGTTCGTGTGGACTCATCTGATCCCCCAGACCATACTTTAAGCTCCGCTGAGGCTTCTTGTGGAGAGCTGAATAGGACGCAATGGCTTGGGATGGTCTCCTAGACACTTTGTGAGCAGGCACCAAAGTGTCCAGCAGAGCACAGCAAGCCTCAGGGCAAGAAGTTTGCTTTTCTGTCACAACCACATTCACCATATTAAGGATAAATTCATCTCAGGGGGCAGAAAAGCTTGTTTTAGACCAGCCAAAGCTCTGTGAACCCCATCACTTTGTGCTTCTAAAATAGATGCACATTTTGCCCTTGCTTTCTCTACTGTAAACAGAGTGACCTCTACAAACAAAAGAAATCCCTAATGAAATAAAACAGTTTGTGCACATGCTTCTCCCCTTTGACTAGAGGAAGAGTGAAAACAAGCTGATAAATATTCATCCTGTGGCTGAACGCAGAGCCCTGTGCCTCAGCAGGATGACTGCAAGGCATCCACTGCCTCTCCTCAAGCAGGCTGGGAAATGGAAACTACCATGGAGGTGACCAGCCTGGGCAGAGGCAAAGGGAACCACTGGGCAGCTCCAGGTCCTGCAACATCCCCGGTCACTCTTGGCTGGGGAGGACAGTCAGCCCAGCACATCACTGATACAACATGGTTCAAGAGCTGGATGCAGATTTGGCTTCTGTCCCCCACATCCTATCAAGCACCCAGGTGGACACCGGTGAGGCCGGAGGGGGCACTTTCCACCATTGTATGTGACAAGGTCCTTCCCAAACAGCACATCCTGGGGGTTTGCTGAGGTTTGGTGCTGTCTTGCCTACGGACTATAGCGCTGTCCCACAGCAAGGCAGTATTTTGTGACAGCATCCATTGAGAAGTTTGGGATTATAGCTGAACCCACTGAAGAAAATGCACCTTGCAAGCAAGATATTAAGTTTTAAAGCAATTAGTTCCCCAGGTTCACCAGGCTGGCACATCTATGGTAAGCTTAATTGAAATCAGTAGAACATTTGAAGAGAAAGGATGAAAACAGGGCAGCTGGGAAAACAAATGTTCTTTTTTCTAATTATGCTGCGGACTCTCTCTAATGGATCCCCCTGAAGCTTCCTGATAAAGTAACTGACATATGGTACCTACTCACAGATGGATCAGCAGAGGCAGGGATGTAATTTTGCAAACTTGAAAACTCATGTTGGATTTGATATATATTTAGGATCTAGTTAATTCATATCGATTGCATTCTGCATACAAATGATCATAAAATGCAGTAGGCAGAGAAAGCCAGCTTGGCAAAATTGACTCCCATAGAATCAGAAAAGGTAAATGAGGTATGGCAGGGGAACTGAAGAAGGAAAACATGAGAAATGCAGAAACAGCAAACATATGGGGTATCCAAGCTGAGAAAAAAAATGGGAAGATATGGTAGTGCAGAAGCAGAAATAAAAATAGATCCTATTTTCTGTTCTACAATTCCTCCTGCACTTGGTTCTTAAATAACTCCTGGTGTTGTTTAATAAATTCTCTGTTAGTTTTTACAAGTTTACATAACTTGGCATTATGTAATTTTTTCCCACTTTTTTTCAGATACACCTGAGAGCTGATGAATCTAGGAGGTAACCTGGAAGCATTTTGCAGTAAGAACAAAGTTCAGTGAGAACATGTACATTTAACAGCTAAAATCTCCGCCCAGGGAGCAGGTGATCTGTACTCACTTTCCAAGTATTGCATTATTGGACAAACACCTTTATTACTACGAGCATCAAAGATATCAATTAAGTTATAAATGCTATAGAGTAAATCAGGATCCTATTCTGACCAAAGATTTTGATGCAAGAGGAACAGCTGAAGAGTTATGTGCCTGTAGATCACAGAGGCTGTAAAGAAAGATACTCTTTCTCATGCTTGCAAAGAAGCTGAGATATCCAGCAATGCAGGTACAGGGGCTCAACATAAAAGATTGCTAATCTTGCACCCTAATTAGCCGCAAAAAATGACTATTGAAGCTTGATATTTGTTGAAACTTCCTTTCTTTAAGGAACAGCTGTAGGAGGAAACTGTAAAAATGCAAGTGGGCTAAAGCTTGGATTTAGACACAGAAATAGCATGTTTGGATAGTCACACAGTGGCTAAATTGCACTCGTGCTCCTATGGCCCAGATCTCTATATCCAGCTCACCCCCTGTGGCTGAGACAGGCAGATGAATGCTGTGGGCACCTAGTCAGGCAGGGGGTAACCTTCATTCAAATTATGCACAGAAGCTGAACTTTGTTTTAGGAGAGCAAGAAAAAAGATACTGCAACTGCTGAACCATTAAGAAGATGCTCACAACCTCAGGTGTCTAAAAATTTTAAGGACTTTCAGTGCAAGGACTTCAAACCTTGTTCTTTGCTGCACAAACAGTTACAAGCTGCTTAGTTTTTCTTGAAGGGGGGCGGGGGGGGGGCATGAATTCAACTGCAAGACTCTCACTGAATAACATGTGATAAACTGTAGGTACAAGCGGGTTCCCTATGTTAGCTCTCAAGCAGGAGGCTGGACTGGAAACCTCCTAAGATCCCTTCCACCCAAAATTGTCCTACAGTTCTGTAAGGAGCAAGTAAACCAGCAATTCACTCTCAAAATAGAATTATGAGACATGCAGTATTCTCTCTTAAAGCTTGTCATTAGATAATTTTTGATAAAATAACAAATTCATGGCCTTCACCCAACAGGTGCTAAACATCCATGTGTTGAACTATAACTTTCCTGAGTGTCTTGTTATGGAGCTTATATCCTACTGTTGCACACTCTTATTCTGTCCTGAAAGACCACCAGTGGACGCAGCAATGATGATGTGGTATTAGGTCTGGCTGTAGAGCCTGAGCAGGCTCAGCTCAAGGGCTGAGCTCTTTAGTTTCTTACTGCTTTTCCTCATCCTCCTGCAAACCAAGTTATTTGCCATAAAAGGTGAGATTTGCATTGTATAACCCTTCTGCACACCAGACCTCTGCTGTAGTAGGAGAAAAGCATAATTACTGCCAAATGTATATATATATGTGGCTGTGGCAGGACCGCATCTGATGTGCCAGGACCAGCACTCCTTGCAGCTGGGTGCAGGAACAGGAGGGAGCAGAAGAATGGGGATGGAGAATTCTCCTCCCCATTGCAAAGTGCCCAGCACGTG
>BJBW01016946.1:0-13779 GCA_004320125.1 Scolopax mira
GCAAAGGCCACAGGAAATAACAATGATAACATGGACAGAAGAGTATACAACCGCAATCACAATACCACCACTTGCCAAGGCACCCAAAGCACACCCAACCACACTACTCTCTCCCTGCTCCATAAAAGGACTTCCTCCTTTTATGTCACTTCCTGTCCCTCCCCCTCCCCGGCTATCTTAGGCCCCTCCCCCTGGGCGTGCCTCAAATGGGATGGAATACCTGTGGCCCTGCTAAGTCCTGGGAACAATTAACCCTTTCCCCACCAGACCCAGCACAACTGCATGGTTGTGATCCCTGTGAGCCATGATCACTGCATGATCACTGAAGACCAAGGCTACCCTTGAACTTGACATTCCCCATCATCCACTTCTTGTTAGTAAGGACAAGGTCCAGCACAGCTCCTTTCCTGTTGGCTCCTCGATCATTTGAAGAAGAAAGTTATTATTAACGCATTCCAAGAACTTTCTGGATTTCTTTTGCCCTGCTGTATTGTCCTTACAACAGATATCAGGGTGGTTGAAGTCCCCCATGAGGACCAGGGTGTGTGAGCACGATGCTGCCCCTATCTGTCTATAGCGGGCCTCATTCTCCCTGTCACCCTGATCTGGTGGTCTGTAGCAGAGCCCTACTATATCATCACTTGCCCCTGTGGTTCCTTTAATCCTGATCCATAAGCTCTCCATCAGGTCTTTATCCATCCCCAGGTGGAGCTCCACACATTCCAGCTGGTCCTTGACATAGAGGGCAACACACCCTCCCCATCTTCCCATCCTGTCCTTTCTAAAAAATCTGTAACCATCCGTTCCAACACTCCAGTCATAAGAGCCATCCCACCGCGTCTTGGTAATGCCAATAAGATCGTAGTTCTGGAGGCATGTGCACGTCTCTATCTCCTCTTGCTTGTTCCCCATGCTGCAAGTGTGCATTTGTGTAAAGGCACTTCAGCTGGGCGCCTAATGGAGCTGACTTACTGGCTGGAATGGCTCCCTTTCCTTTTTGTTGCTCTTCATGTGGCCATCCTTCCTGTTGTTTTATCTGTGATTCACAAATTCCCTTTGCCTCAGGATTTTTATCTACCGTGGGAGCTGCTGGATCATGACCATAAATAAGACTTTGACTGTAGTGATGGGTCACCAGCTTGGTTCAGGGAGCCAGGCTGAAGGCCCTTACTTGCACCCTGTCCCTGTAACCCTGGTGTAGTACCCCAAAGCTTATCACAAATAAGCCTGGTATCACCCCCCTCCCATCTAGTTTAAAGCCCTGTCAATCAAACCCACAATCTCTTGGGCAAGAATTCCCTTCCACCTTTAAGAGAGGCACCTTCCATTAGGTGTTAACAGGCCTGGTGTTGTACAGGCAAAACCACTATCAAAGGACTCAAACTTATGGCAGTGTCACCAGCTACAGAGCCACGTATTAATTGACTGGATATCTCTGTTCCTCCCAGCACTGTTGCCTGCTACAGGAAGGAGTGATGAAAAGATAACCTGTGCCCCAGATCATCTAAACACTCTTTCCAACTCCCTGAAGTCTCTTTTTTTTGACCTTGACCCATGGTTTGCAGATTCTTCTATACCAACCTTGAAAATCAATAATGGATACTAGTCTGTAGGACACATTAAGCCAGGAAGTTTCCTGATGATGTCCTTAACCTGGGCTCCAGGGAGACAACAGACCTCCCTCTGTGGAGGGTCCACCTGGCATACTGGGCCTTCCATCCCCTTTAGGAAGGAGTCACCCACAACCGTAACTCTCCTTTTTCTCCTTGTGGGTGTGATAGTGATCCAAGGTGTGCATTTTTTGACTGGTGTGTTTGTAATGTAGGTTGCTCATCACCTACATTCTCACTCAACTGGCTTTCCTCAACCAGCCTCATATCTGTCCTTGAAAGAAACTGGGCAAAGTGCAGTGGGCAAGAGGGAAGTTCCTCTGCTACCCCGATCATGGACTTTTCTCCATTCATTGTTATTATTTAGGCTTCCATCTTTAGCCTGATTGGGGCTTGGTACAGGATCCTCCTCCTCTTGTAGGGCCTCCTCCTGTTTCTTTTTCTCTAAGGATGGCATTTCCTTGTCAGCACACACAGGTGTTGTCTTCAGTGTCCTCCAGCAAGACTGACAGACATTCCCTGCAGCCTGTCACCTGGACAGCCGCATGCTGCTGTGGCAGGCCAGTTTGGCATGCTTTGTTCTTCTTGATTGTGGATCCAGACAGAGGAGGAAGAGGAGGAGCATGTCAGCCAGGTGTGTTTCTCAGCACATGTATATATCTAGTTGACTATTTAATGATACACAGATGTTTCTCGGTCCACTAGGACAAGGATTTTAGAACAAATGCCTGCTGTGCAGCAAAGGTACAATAAAGATTTAGCATGCAGCAAAAGACTAGTTAAAAGAAGGCATGATTGGCATATTCCGCTCAAAGAAACCATTGCTTAGTTTTTTTGATCACTGAAGCAGAAAGAGAAACAAACCAAAAAAATCTCCTTCCATAGAAAACACAACAAACCCCCAAACCAAACAATAGCCCTCTGCCTTATAGTATTTTTACTACAGCACAGAAGGAGCACAGATATTCTGAGGGTGGATGTGTGTGTGAGAATTCATAATTGCTAACACCTCGCAGGTTTAGGAAAGCATGTACATAATAGACTGTGTTTATACAAAACAAGGATTTATGTTTGTTTGCATAGAGGGAAAGCCTGCAGTCCCCTTAGCTGTTGCTTTAGCAAATCCATATCTTTTTAATTCAATGTAACCTTCCTCTTCTAGTTAAACATTCAGCAAGCCATCCAATAGGCACATAAAAGGAAATGTCCTTTCATCAGTTAATAATGTCTAGCAAGTCTAATCAACTGGCGTACACAGTAATATACTTTTCTGTAGAACTAATTTCTTTTCCATATTTCAATATCTGTGCCCTGCTTCAGGGGTGTGAGGGAACTTCTGCTCTCCATTCTCAGGCTCTCCAACCCTGTGACTGTGCACTCATACAGTTAACCATGCCATGTCTCTGACCTTCTGAAAAGATTACATTCCTTTTTGTTTCCTTGTTTTTCAGCACACTTATTCCCCTTCTTTCCACTCATTTAACCTTTAACTAGCTCCAAGATACATGGCTTAATTATGATCATGGTAGTGGGTGACCTGAGGCTTTTCTCTAGTTAACAGGACTGACCTTTACTTGATTTGCCTCCACCTCACTGTTCTTGACTAACAGCGCTGCAGGGGAAGTGAAGCAACTTGTTTTGTTAAAGCAGGGAGGAAAGTAATAACAAGAACAGTAATAGTGATAATAATGAAAAACGTCAGCCTGGTAAAATGGTTTCCTGCTGCTTTCACAGCCTTCATCAGTTGTACTCACCCTTAATTACTCCCTGCAGGTTGACTGACTAAACAGTGTGAGAAACAGCCCAAAAAGTGGAGTGAGGTTGGTGTTTCATGTTTACCAACCGTCAGACATGTTATGGCTAGGGAGTCCTTTCAGCTCTGACAAGGTGATGCTGCTAAGTAATATCCAATCTGCTCCAAATCTGATGAGTCCCTTGACAAATGACATTTAAAAAGACTAAAGAAAAAGCCATAAAAAGAAAAGGGATACAGAAAATAGGAGAAAAAAAAAAAGTATAAGCATGGTTTTCCCAAGCCATTGTAATTTTGCACATAAACAAAGTGCTTGTTAAAAGGAAGAGAGAATAAAAAAAGGAGGTCTGTCAGATTGGAGATGTGTATGAAAGTTCACTGTATCAGACTCGATAGGCTGAATGTTGCAGGTGAGAGAATGAAAAAGGAGAGTTCCTCATTGGTTTGGTCCTGACTGGTTTGCATTTGTTTTTCTGCACAGCAGGTCTGTCATAATGGCTTCTCAGGGTAACCAGGTTAACCTCTTAATTTAGAAGTTTATCAGTACCATTTTTGCATGGTACATATAATTGTTAATTTCTGTGATTCAGATTATGTTTCCTGAGTTTAAAATAACTTGCCTTTATTCATGACAGGAAACATTTGCATATATATGTATGTAAAGTGTTTAGCTGGCTTATATCCCTCACTGAAGCCAGAGGCTCTCTCAATAAAAAAAAAAACAAAACCAAAACAACAAACAGATGTCTTTAAAAGCCCCTGAAAACTCAAGGGATATATGCTGTATTTTCTGTCTTAGTTTAGAAAGCTTTATTGGAAGAGCAGTTGAATTAGCATGAAAGCATTTACACAAAACAGGAAAGAGGGAGATACTCTCAGACATGAAATTGCATGCAACTTCAGAAGGCATCCTTTGAAGCAGGTCTTTATTAAATACTGAGAAGGTTACCATGCTGTGTAGAAGGAAATGTGAAGGCTGAACAGCAAGTGATAGTGTTTTATATTAAATGTTTTATGCACCAGAACATATGGTACAATGGAGATTTTAGAGTGGTAGAAAAGTAATTACATTAATAAAATCATCTCTGTGCTAATTGTACAAGGAGGTTCAAGTTAGAAGAATAACCTTCTATTTAATGTATTCATGATGTGTGTTGACACTTCAACAAGAAATAGTAACCAGATAAGGGGCAAAACATATGGTTCAATGATCCCCATGAGAGGCTGAAGGAGTCTTTTTGTCTCCTTTAGGTAATACCCCTGGAAAACTGAACAAGAGTGAGGGACCTGTCAGCAGAAGTGCCAACACAATGGCACAAGATTGAATGGTATCTAATCTTGGTTCATAAACAGCAACTGCAGAAGTTATCTTTTGTTGAAAGCTGTTCTCTACTTGTGCTGTAGTCTGATTCCATTTTTTTGCATTATTTTTTCTCTATCTCCTACAAATGTTGCTTAACTTAAAAGAACAGAATTAGTGCCATTAGTATCAACCACAGGTGATCAAAAAGGGAAACCTAAAGTAATATTATGAGTCTTGAAACAATTCAAAAGTAATGAGATTTTCTAAAATGATTACTTTGAGACCTTTAATTTTCTATAGTTTTTGGGTTTGGTTTTGTTTCTTCTGTTTTTTACTTTTAAGGAAAACTTCTGGATTCAAAATGATACGAAATCTCTTAAAGGTCAAGTCCCATCTTAGACATGTATGCAAAGAGATCCCAACAAGTCTTCCTTTAGGAATTCCACTTGCAATATTTACTGTCCTTCATGTTTTGAATATCATCCCTCCCCCTCCTCTTAGACTCTCAGATGCAGCAGTGCTTCTCTCTAACTCTTAGAGAACTAGTATCTAGTCAGTATTCTCCTCTTCTGCCTGCCCCAGGTCAAAGAGGAAGAGTTCTTTTGCATGTGGTCATGAATGGCATTAGCATAACCGAAAATAAAAGCAGGTAGTAGCATTTTGATTAATTAAAGGGAGATGGTTTCCACAATGAGTAAAATATGACAGCTTTGTATTACCCTTTCATAAAACAGACAAATAAATACTCAATAAAGCCTAGATTTATGAGAATGTGAATAATAACAAGTGGCAGCACTGTCGAAGTGTAGTCTCAGATAAATAGGTAAAGCACTCTGGCAAAAATAAGGGAAAGGAAGGAATCATACAGTTCTAAAATAGCTGGAAAAGTGTAAAATAAAATAAAATAAAAAAAGCAAGGGGTCAGAAGAAAAGTCAGATGTGAGGTTACAGCAACCCCTTCTAATGCTCTGAGAGCATAACAAAGACATGAAAATCTTGGCTTCAATAGAGTCCTTGAGAAAATCAAAGATTTTCCAGGTACCCTAGACTGAATCAAGTTTTCCAGAACAGTCTAAGTAGAGGGAAGTTAGGAAGCAAGGAAACAAGCTTTATTAATTTTTTTACCTCTACAGCTGTCAGGGCATGAATTAATATTACTTACATTTGGCTGTTATTTTAGCACATTTTTATTTGCAAATAATAAATTTGTTTTGCTTAGTTGATGTTCCTAATGCTTGGAACAATTTGTGACAGTCCTCAAACATGTGACTGCTGGGAAAAGAGAAGCCTTTAAATAATCCCTAAGCAGTTTAATTTGACGTTATTGATCTACATTTTTTAATTGATTTGAACAGCATTACAGGAACAGCATTCTGTATTTTGCCATTTGAATTACTGTCTTGTTACTGTGCTGGAGTCTAGACACTGTCTCAGTTTCCAAAGGGCATGGGTGTCTGATGATGTCTTCTCATAGAACAGTATCAATCAGTTCAGGGTAAGATATTTTTGCCTGTTTGTTACTACTCCTTCGATAACTTCATCTGCACAGTCACCAATTAAAATTTACCTGATTTTACCATGCCTTGCATTTACTGTGATGTTTTCGTGTTGCTGTATCCTTAGAGATGGTTCAGACACCTGACAAAAGCAGGCTGCCAGGAGAAGTGGCTCCTGCCTGCTGGCTAGTCCAAATTTATGGAAACTTCTGCACCAGCAATGGATAGGTGCCTTCTCTGAGGACCCCAACTCCACCTGTTTGTCCCAGAGTGTATTTCAACCCTGTGACTGGACCCAAAACCTGCATCACCTGACCAGCCAGAAGAGTCATTTTGGTCTTGAAGCCAGTCCTATCCACAGCTAGTACCCTGAAGGGGGGAAAAAAAAAAAAAGAAAAAAAAAAAGAGAAAAAAAAAGCCACACAAGTGTTGCATTTACATGGATGGAAGAATTTTTGGGATGTGCTGAATCATGTCAGGGCTGTCCCGGCACTGTGGCGTGACAAATGAAACCACACTTTGGGGCTAAAGCATAACAGACTTGCCCGTTTTTGGGCAATTCACTATTACTCTTCATTCCCTTTTCATAAAGTCCTTGTGGGCTGAAGAGCATAAAGTCCTTGTGGGCTGAAGAGTGTGATAGTATTTGGTGGCAAAAAATATTACCATTATCTCCTGCAACATTAATTCTTCCACAAGATATTACTGTAAGATTCCTTCACATACAAACATAAAGTTGCATAATTTGTCTTTTTTAAATCTAACAAAATAGTATGACTTGGTTCTAAAAGTGACTTTATCATTAAAAAAAGTTCAAAATGTGTGAATAATATTTAGAAAAAAAAAGACTGAAATACAAAATTCCAATCTTATTTTGAGATCAGGAGCAGTTTTCTAGTTAATAAGGTTATAAAAGTGACCAAATTATAAGGCATGCTTATGTTACTATATCTGCTTGTACTGGTACAGAAGAAATGATGGAATAAGTAGGAAGGATTTTAGTAAAACTTCTTTCAAGTGTTAGTGTGCATGAATTGCTTGCAACTTCTTTTTGTCTAATTTTTTTTCCATTCTTATAACATGTTTTATAATTTTCTGGTCAATATTTTAACATAATCCTTCTTTATTCCAGACACTACATTTCTTTTAATTTTCTTTCTCTCTGGACATCATCCAAAGTTCCTTTAAATGAATGGGAAAATTGCCCTTGCCTTCAATGAGCTTTGCAAGTGATCCAGTAACTGAATCATTTAATACTGACCTTTCATTATCCTCCTACCATTCCTTATTGTCATTTTTATGTCTCATCTTTGTTCTTCCAAGTTCATGTCTTCCTCAGTCCTTCTGAGTAAGAAGGCTTGACAGACATAAGTATTATGGTTATTATGAAGGACATCTCAAACAAGAACCAAGAAGTCTCTATACTTAAAGAAGCCATAAAATGTTGGAGTGGGAGGCGGACCTGGAGTAATGATGTAACCTCAATATGAGTATGATCGTTCTCCCTTTATTCAAGTTTTCACAGAGTTTATATGGACAGACAAGCAGAGCACACGCTAGTGACAGATATATGATTGGCTTACAATTTCTGTTCACACAAATAGAGCGCTCACACAATTGGTGTAAAGTTCTTGTCCAAGTGCAGCGGAGTTTTCCCATCTCCTGAGCGTAGTTCTGCTTATCTTGCTTACTCCTTACTCCCTTCCTCATATCTTACCTGTCAAGGACAGTTCACAATCATCTCCAGGCCTTTATCTAAGTCAAAGACTGGGTTGCTCATTGCAAGCAAATTGTGCCCCTTTTCACTCAGCCATTCCTCCACAATGAAAACTTCAAAATTGTATTGAACCACCTGTCTTATTATCATTAGGTTTTCTGGTGATACTAGGAAGAAAATATAGGAGTAGTATTTAATGGTCAAGGAGATTTTCAAATATATACACCTTCTGATGTGTTTAAATGACTATTTTATATTGATTTATTTTCATGAGAAAACACTGTTCGATGTATTTGCCAGAATGCAGGGATTGTTATCTCTACAATGAGAACAGAGATCCTTGGTTAAGGAATTCATTATTTTTGCCTTGAATCATCATCCTTCCCATTCCCGTTCCTTTACCCTTCCCTCTTCTTCCTTGTCCCTTTTGTCTTCCTCCTGTTACCTTTTTTAAAAAAAAAAAAATCATTGGAAAGGCAAAGAAAGAGAAGGAAAAAAAACCATCATAAGAAAACCTGAAGATAGCATGAGAAGGCACGGTAAAAGCATTATCTGCCATACTACAAGCAGGGAGAGTTAGTACCTCATGTGTTGTCAAAATGGAGCATATGGGCTGCATGGTGTGTTGTCATCAGAACATAGTGTTAATTAAAGGAAACATAAAGCATAACATGTTTTTAGAATTAACAAATCTATAAAGTCTGGTAAATCTTTTTTCTTTTTTTTTTTTTAAATGTTGAGAATCAAAGAATTTTCAGTGACAAACTTATGGTCTTTGTGCAGTCTTTAATTATATAGTTTAATTAGCAGCTTCACATTTTCCATGAATGAACATTTTCAGTTCTTTGTATTCCATATTTAACCTAAAAACCTTTCATGCAGATTGGACCTTACCCTGTAAGCTGCTCATTATATAACTACTGAGTAAAAGAGTGATTCTTAATACCATGAATAGCTGTATATATTTTAATAGGATATTTTCTCACAGGTTTGAGTTCTTCAGGATCACACCCCAATGAAAGAAATCAATAAATTAAATATAAATAATATTTCTGAGAGGAACTTGACAACATTACAAAAAGAAATATATTATCCCTACTCAGCTATAATATTTATATGTCCAATATATGACTAATATATTTGTATGAAGCTTACTGATGCTAACTAAAGGAAATTAAAGACCCATTTTTGTTCATTCCAAAAAACACCAACATAACCCCTAGCAAACCCCCAGCCCCAATAGCTTCTGAGGTTGCATGTGAAATACTAAGGAAGAGAATTGCAGACATATTTCTATAAATGCAGTAAGAATTCCATTAAATTCGGAATACTAGAGGTTCGTTTAAGATGATAACATTTGTACTGGGGAGAAATGGCAACAGGACTTTATTAGTACATTCTATTCTGTGTTTCACATATTTTTAATGGAATACTGAAGGACAAACATCTCCTGTGGGTCCTCACTATCCATAACCTTGTTTTAAGAGGTGCTGAGCTCAACATAAAATTGAGTGTAGTGATCAACTTTTTATCATTTCAAGTTTTCAGGATACCCTTCATTTCCCCCTTATGAAGCTTTTCTTTATAATTCATTATACACACAGCTGTTTCAAAATACCAACTATACCATCACATTTAGCTTGATAAGCTCTTCTTATCATTGCCACAACATTCTGGAAAAGTGTTTCTGGAATGTGTGTAAAACATCCTGTTGGTGTCATTTGTGGTTCTGACATTTAGTGGCATCAGGTTCTGTGACCGGTTTTGCATTTAGCTGACACTATTGCTCAGGAAATGGAACACTTTCTTTTTCAGGTCCAGAATAGCCATTTGCCTCTTTTATTTGCCTTAAGAGGGAGAACAAGGAATATTTGAGAAATATATTACTGTGTATCTTTGCATAAGCCTTAAATCTGGCTTCCTGAGAACTTTGAAATGTTCTGTAAAAGGTATATTATGTGCCCTATTTACGCTTGTAACTTTAACTCACATTATATAAATTAGAAGACAGACTGTAAAAGACTGAGTGCAAACTGCAAAATGTTGGTTTTTTTTCTCTCTCTCTTACTTTCCAAAGCTGAGCTCTTCTTTAAAGTGTCTTTTTTCATCTTTATCTTGGGGCATAGGGCTTATTAGAATATTAGGTCAATCTTCTTACAAACATGCCTTGTCATTTAAACCTTTCTCCTTTCCTTTCCTTGTTGGAAATGGCACTGTTATCATTTTCTGTTGAGTAATTATTACAGATTGGTACCAAAGACCAATTCTGAATTTTCCATTTAGTAAGATATCTTGTCAAACACAAAAGGAATGATATTTGTGTTCTTCTTCCTTCCCCCCCCAAATATGAGAAATTATCCCATGATAATTATGAATGACTAGAGAGCAGATTTTATAATTTGTCACATAAAATTAATTTAATAAACATTTTTTTATTTTATTAAGATGACAATCTTTTAGGTGATCATTTGATTCTATGACAAGTAATTTATTTTAGCAACCATCTTTCACTTTCTCAAGTCACCACTTTTACTTATAGCCTCATTTTTTTTCTAAATGTCGTGTAGTCTATGACCATTTTCTAAGAACAATTACTCACTAAGCCTTTTGACATGGATCAAAGAAAGACAGACCTTTGTTATTGCCCCTGCAGTCTCCCAGTGCCCTGTGTGGCTGAGATTTCATTCTCAGTGACAGGGAAGTATTTTTTTCTCTTGTGTTTTGAGTGATCTTTACTCTGAGATATGGAATCGCTTGATCTATCCCATTAATCTGAAATGCCATCAAAAAGACACCTGAGAAAGAAGTAGCCATCTTCTTCATGCATGATCTGTAAATAAGCACTCATATACCTTAAAAACAAGGCCTACCCTGATTTTGTCATGTTTTAGTGAAGGATTTAAACAAAAATGGTATGAAGTTGTTTTCCTCAGAAAAACTCTGTCTTCATCTAACAGTCGTATTTACACCTCCAAACTTGTATGGCATAAGGGAATGTAATGACAGACAAATGATCTAAATAATTAATGTTAAACCTCCTACATTATATGACTCAACATCTGGTACATTTAGAAGAAGAAAACATTAGAATTTTTATGAGAAAAGTCTCTGTTCATTTGCTGTAACTAATGTTTAGGATCTAAACATACTATCATGTTTGTTAAGTTTAACTATTACCCAGCCTCCTTCAGGGCTACACTACAAAGAAACCACGACTGTGCCTTTATTTCACTTCAAAGGAAACTTGACCACATATTCGTTGGATATGCATGTCCTCATTGACATACACCATATGGAAATTTATTTACATTTTAGGACCAAAAGCTGTTAAACCAGTCTAACATTAAAATAAAGTCATATTCTCAATATTAAATAGCAGAATAAGAGATAATACATCAGGAGACAATCAAAAAACACCTTCAATTTAATTCTACACAGATCATGATTTTTTGAAAGTGCTCTGATAAACATTGAAACAAAGTATTTAGAAACCCCAGAAAACAGAGAGATTTAAAATGCTTAATCAGGTGCTTAAGGAATTATTTGTAATACTTTTCAACAAATATGAAAATCCACCTGTGATGGGAAAATTAAAGCTGGGTCAAAAAATAAAAATAAAAAGAAGTGACTGTCATATATTATTTTTTGTGAAGAACTGTAAGTTCTAACATATTATTGTTTATTAGTGATTAGTTATAAACCATAAAGAATTGGGTTATTATATACTACTTTCTAAATGAATTTCCCTTTGTCTTGCTATTCTCTGACCAGTATTCTAATATAACACACACCTAAAGATAACCCTAAATTTAAAATGTATGAGAGATTTATCAAAATCAAGGTGTTGGGTTTCCTTCTTTAAAAATAAAAACAAAAAGGGGTAAGTAGGTAAGATATTACAGACACAAATGAAGAACACAAAGTAGGAATTAGAAGGGCATAGCAGGGCTGTCTGCCTGTCTGCCCCGACAATACACTGACATTCACAGCAACTGATTTCTGAGCACCTTTTCCCTCTCTTGCTCACATACATCCTTCCAGATTCAAAGTATGTTTTTGCTTTAATGTGAGCTTAATGTGGGGGAAACCCCTGCCAAAATGTATATATGCATTTACAAATTGCAGGAAATAATTCTCTTTTAGACCATTCCTTCACGTTCCTCTGATGCTCACACTAGCAATCACATACCTGCTGTTAAGAAAATATCTCTTGTAGGCCATGTACATTGCTAAACATATCAGAGGCATTCAGGGCATTACTGAGCTGTTAAGGGCATCATCCACAAATGTATTTGTTATAGAGGAATCCAAGCCTAAATCATAAATCCTCCCCTTTGTATCTTAAAAATGTAGACACATTCGTATTGACACAATTACAGATTTAAAAAGATAGCCAAGAGCAGTTTATATGGATTATGCAGAATTTATATGCCATGCTTCCTGAAATTTTTCTGGACTTCTACATAATAAAGAATCATTTAATCATTTGAATTTGTTTCTCTGATGGATTGTTAGTCCTGAGATATTACAGATCTAATAAGTCTATAGTGATACATAAGCTTTTCTTCATTATTTAGTATTTACCCATGTCATTTTTCTTAATTCCACTAATCTGTTCACGGCTTTCACACTCAGTTACAAAAAGAGACTAAAATGCTAAGATGAATACGTTAATTCTTAAAAACTCTTGAGAAAGGAAAACTCAGCGTATCTCACGCATAAAAAGTATCTGCAGCATTTAAAAATTAGCCTATTGTTTGGCATCACCACCAAATTAAAAACATTTTTAGCAATTTAAGCCCCAATAAACAAAATTCAGAATGTAGTCATATTTTCCCCAGAATCTAGAAATTTCAAAGATGACTAATAGGAAAATCGATGCACCAAGTGCTCCAACTCTAATATATACAGGTGAAATGTTGTCCTCGATTGGTAAAAGAACGTGTTTCTTTCTGCAATTTCTCCTTACTCAGCAATAACCTTATAGCCAAGTGAGCAGAAAAAATGTCAATTTTATATAGAAAATACAGTCTTTCCTTTCCTTGTCTTCTTTTCCATTTGGCTGTTATATGAGAATCTGAAATATACCTGCTCAGCATTCTTAATCTCTGTCAAAGGAGTTGTAAGAAATTATACTTCCGTACAATATTAACAGGGAATCTATGGTTTTGTGGTTTATAATTTTTCTCCTTACCAGTAGCAGTACCTGTTTTACAAACTTGCTATTTTGTTAAGGGTGAATATTTACAGTTCACCTACATTTCTACTTCACTTTTGTCAAGGTTACTGCACTGACTGGAAGTAATCACAGAATCAGAGTTGGGCTTTTTATTTCCATGACCAGCAATGGACCATATCTACTTCCAGGTAGTACAAGTCATTTCATTTATGTGATGACAAATGAGAGCTATAAGCTTTCATTAAAAAGGAATTTATAGAGTACAGTCAAGTTTGCTGATGATACCAAACTGGTTGGGGTGGCTGACACCCTGGAGGCCCGTGCTGCCATCCAGCGAGACCTGGACAGGCTGGAGAGGCAAGGAAGAACTTCATGAGGTTCAACAGGGAAAAGTGTAGGGTCCTGCACCTGGGGAATAAGAATGTCAGGCACCAATACGGGTTAGGCATGGACGTGCTGGAGACAAGTTCCAAAGAGAAAGATCTGGGGGTCCAGCAAAATGCCAATGGGCAAGCAGTGTGCTCCTGTGGCCAGGAAGGCCAACGGAATCCTGGGCTACATAGGGGAGAGCATGGCCAGTAGGTCGAGGGAAATCATTCTCCCCCTCTACTCTGCACTGGTGAGGCCACAACTGGAATACTGCATCCAGTTCTGGGCTCCCCAGTTCAAGAGGGACAGGGAACTACTGGAAAGAGTCCAGTGAAGGGCAACGAAGATGATT
>BJBW01016947.1:0-12541 GCA_004320125.1 Scolopax mira
CTGTGTGCAGGTCTGAAGCCCTCAATATAAGAAGGACATGGACCTGATGGAACAGGTCCAGAGGAGGGCCACAAAAATTATTAGGGGGTTGGAGCACCTCTGCTACGAGGGCGGGCTGAGGGAGCTGGGGTTGTTCAGCCTGGAGAAGAGGAGGCTCCGGGGAGATCTAATAGCAGCCTTCCCATACCTGAGGGTGGCTACAGGAAAGCTGGGGAGAGTCTGTTCACAAAGGCCGGTGTAAACTGGAGAAGAGCAGGTTTAGATTAGACATTAGGAAAAAGTTCTTTACTGTGAGGGTGGTGGAGCTGGGGAACAGGTTGCCCAGGGAGGTGGTTGAGGCCCCTTCCCTGGAGACGTTCAAGGTGAGGCTTGATGAGGCCCTGGGCAACCTGGTCTAGTTGCAGGTGTCCCTGTGACTGCAGGGGGGTCGGACTTGATGACCTTTGAAGGTCCCTTCCAGCCCAGATGATTCTATGATTCCATGATTCATGCTGGAGAGATCTGGGAAGTTTTTTGTCCAACCTTCTGCTCCAAGCAAATAAAGTTTTCCAGGGCTTGATACACTTAGGTCTTGAAAACCTCCAAAGATGGAGTCTGTGCAACCTCTCAGGGCAACCTGCTTCCTTCCCTGACTGTCCTCATGTGTTAAGGGTTTCTCTTTATAATTGGTCTTTATTAATCTTGTTTCAATTTATGCTCATTGTCACTTGTCCTGCTACCATGCACCACTGTGAAGATCCTGGCTCTGTCTTCTTGATGACCTCCCAGTAGGCAGCAGGGCTGCTCCAGCATGCCATCTGGTCCCCTATTAAGTGTCATCTGCAAACTTTCTGCACAAGCCCTCTTTTTCACTACTCTGGCTCATTGATAATGGTGTTGAAAAGAGCAGTTCCCGGGACAGACCACTAGTACCTTGAGAGCTTCCTCCCCTGGGATCCTAGTTCTCTGAATAAGCTGAAGTCACTTACCTGAGATCCAGGATCAGTAAATTAATTCTTACTTTCATTGGAGATAATTAGCCCCATCTCAGAATTAAATGTGACTCAGTCCTTATACAGTTAGTTTAAGTAAGATACTACTCATGAGATCCACAAAGAAATTTGGGCAATGCTTCATAACTTTTCACGTGTTTTGGCAGTCTCCTAGGATCTTGTCTCATGTTGTGCAGTGTCTCTCCCTCATTATCATGAAATGCATAAGTCATTGTAAAGAATAATTATATAAAAACTTGAAACACCAGAACATGAATCACTGTAAGAACGTCTAGCTATTTTACTCCCAAAGCTTCCTATAGCCTGTGGTTACCAACTTCTAAGCATAGCCTGTGAACCTTGCTGAAGCCTGGAGATTTCTCAACCTTCATATTATGTTAAGTTTGAATTCAGAAAGAGTCCCAGAACATATAAATTCTTTGAGATATATATTCAGGTTATCATCACCTCAAAAGTATTTAAAAACTGTCTTTGGAATTTGATTCCCAAAGAAAGTCATTGACTTTGATGTGTTTTGGATCAGGACCTAAGTGAAGAGTCATCTAAATTCAATTCGTCTTTACAAAGAGTTTCAGTGAAATAACATCATAGTAGAAAGACAGGGAGAGTGAGAGTCTTTCACTAGTTATCTGAAGAATCAGAACACATCCAGTGGGAATTAAACAATCAGCTTGGGAGGAGAGTCTTGGTAAGAAATAAAAAAAAAGGTTTTGTTCCCTTAATAAGTACCAAAAGTTTTGGGTTTTTTTTCTGAATTATAATTAGAAAGTGTAAATATGTTTTTGCATATGGATTTGACATATATGACATCATCAGAATATATTTTAATGTTTCAAATAAAATTGATTCGATAAAAATACATAATTCATAGGCAAGATGTTGTGCCTGTCCCTGTGGAAACTTAAGTGAATCCTTAGTTGTCTAGTCACAAGTATGATTCACATATATCTTTATATTTTTCCTGCAGTTCTAGACTACGCCATCAAAAATCCAGGATGTTACACATTTGTGTTCTTCCAAAATAACAATAAAACAAAATTATATAGCTCGAGGAAAACTACTTATTATAAGTGTTATCTTTGAAGTTTGGAAAATTTAGGACTGAAGTTGTCTTTTTAAAGGCAGTTGACTCTTAAACATAATATTTTTGTTGTTGTGTAAATTACTAAAGTGAGTATATTAAGAAAAACAATTTAAGAAAACTTCTATTACCAAATATTATACAAGCTTAATGGATAGTTAAGTTTTTTCTTCAGTGATACCTTTGCCTCACGTAAGGTATGAATGTGTGAAGTTAAGATTGTCAACATTCATATTAGAGTTAATTTATTCCAAAAAAATTCCCCAGAGACTTGTCTATTTACAGGAAACTGAATATTTACAAGAAACTGGCACACAGACTTACTCAAAGTATCTATTAGTAGGAAAACTAATTAAAAGTATTTAACTATTTTCTAAATTTAGTTAATGTATTGCAGTGGAAGTATAGAGTAAGTTTCTTTTTAGAAACTGGATAACTGAAGATATTGTTCTTTTTTAAAAAAATTGTATATTTTTTATTTATTTTCGTTTTTAATTTCAGCTACTATGTCCATGCCTTGTGAATGGCATTTCAGCCACATCACAGCTCTCCTGCCATGCTGTTCTGGTGGTAAAGGTGGACTCCACCTACTCAAGGCTCAGGAAGGAGTCTGAGTCATCCAGCTGCACCACAAAAATCATCTCAATGGACAAGGTTTCCTGGGAGGTCTTGCTGGACCCAGAGCCTGATCTTGCAGAAGCTTGTTGTAGGCAGTGAAGCAACTGAGGCATAACCTTCCAGGTGTCTTTCAGCAACATCTGGAAACAGCAGGCAGTTTTCCTTGTGTTTAAGTAAGAGTTAGTGTAAAGGGTGTTGAGGAAGCTGAGGTCTTGAGTTTTCAGCTCATCCTCGTGGTGGTGGAGGAAGCATAGTATTTCCTCCACCAGCTGTTCCCTCATGCACATGAACTGTTGTTTTATGTGGAGGCAGGAGTGGTTGGTCAGCATCTCCCCTGTGGTGCTCAGGTCCAACAGGGGGAGGCTGCAGGAACATGAGCAGGCAGTAGTGGACATTGTCCTTCCAAGCACTCTAGTTTTTGTAGACGCAGACCATTGCAATGGCTGGCTGTAGCTGTCGCTTGAAGTTTTTCATGGAGAATTTTTGGCAGGCACTAAGCAGCTTGTCTACCAGACCCTCAACAACTTCCATGTGTCAGTCATGTATGATACTGGACACTGAATGTGATTGGCCAAAGATTTGCCCAGATCACGTGTCACCAGAGTCATCATCTTCTTTTTCTATCTCTTCCACCTCCTCTTCCTCTTGATTTTAGGGTCTGCCCTGCTTGCAGCTACTTTCTGGTTTATGACTCCTTTTTCTGGTCCTCCAGAAGAACCACAGGGTCAGGACCATGGCTCCTGCTCCAAGAGGAGAGGCTCAGAACCACCATTTCTAGAAAGCAGCAAAGGAGCAGGACTTTCTCAGCCACCCCATTATCACCTGGGTCTGCTGGATATTTTGCAGCAGCTGAGTCATCTCCCAGTTTAGCTACTCTGCAAACTGCTGCATACTGTGCTGCCACATCCAGTTAACTACCCTGCAGTGAATTTTGGACAACACCCAGCTAGGGGTGATAGGAGGACGATGATGACAGCCTCCTGTCTGCAGGAGATGGAAGAGAAGTGGTCTCAGGGCGTTGGGCAGGAGGGAGCTGGACACAGGGGAAGTGTGGGTAGGAGCCACAGGAACGTGGGGGCACATAACAGAGGGGGCAAGGGAACTGTATGGCACCATGCCCTGTCCAAGGAGGACCCTTACTCCAGGGTGAGAACCCTTCTAGGAGCTGAGATTTCTGCCCCAGCTCCTGTCCAGCTCTGCCTCCCCGTTGTGTGTGCACTCACACTCATCACTGGCCCAGGCTGCACTGTAGCACCACTGCCTGCTGGTGCTCCTAGTGACAGCCCATTGTGAACCATCACCTGTGCTGTAACAGGACCCAGAGCCCCACAGCAGATCTCCTCTTGTCTCTCCTTAATTTCTTCTCCATTTATTTTCCTTCTCCCTTTCCTACTCCCTTTTTTTCTTCCCCTCTTTTCTGCTCCCTTTTTATTTCTTTCCCATTTCATTTCTTTCCTCTGATTGGGGCCTGGTTGACACAGTTCCTTGGGAGACAGTCCTGAAGAGCAAAGGAATCCAGGAAGGCTAGACATTCCTTAAGGTATGGGAGCACGCTGTACCCATAAGGTGAAAGCTGAGCTGTTGGGGAAGAAGACCAGCTTGGCTGAACACAGATCTTTGGCTGGAACTGAAGAAAAAAAAGAGAGTTAATGACCTTTGGAAGAAGGCAACCACAAGGAGGTCATGAGGTTATGCGGGGAGAAAATTAGAAGGGCCAAAGCTCAGTGAGAACATAACTTGGCTACTGCTGTAAAAGACAATAAAAAATGTTTCTATAAATACATTAACTATGAATAGAGGGCTAAGGAGAACCTCCATCCTTTATTGGATGTGTGGGGAACCATAATGACAAAGAATGAGGAAAAGGCTGAGGTACATAATGCCTTCTTTACCTCAGCCTTCAACAGCAAGAGCAGCTGTTTTTGGAGTACCCATCCCCCTGAGCCGGAAGACAGGGAGAAGAACCAAGCCTCCATAATCCAAGGAGAAATGGTTAGTGACCTGCTACACCACTTAGATATATACAAGTCTATGGAGCCAGATGGGCTGCACCCAAAGGTACTGAGGGAGCTGGCAGGAATGCTCACCAAGATACTTCCCATCACTTAACCAGCAGTCCTGGCTAAACAGGTGGGTCCCAGGTGGAGGTTAGAAAATGTGATGCCCATCTACAGGAAGGTCCAGAAGGAGGATCCAGGGAATTACAGGCCTGTCAGTCTGACCTCGGTGCCAGGGAAGGTTATGGAACAGATCATCTTGAGTGCCATCACATAGCACTACTGGGAGTTCTTCCCAGAGTGTATTTCTACAAAAAAGTAATGACATTTGAGATTTAAATACTAGCATTTTATTTTGAATTGCAAGAATTACCAGAATATAGTACTAATTCATCCTCAATGAGAGATTAATTCCAACTATAAACTTCTTCTCACAAGCTACTGTTTTAATTTCTGAATGTCTGAAAGGGAAGCTGTGTTATTTCCTTTCTTATGAGAAAACATTAATCTTAGAGATAGTGATATACCATCAAAATGGACACTGAAAAATGTCTGTGGTGAATTACAGAGCTTCTGGCAGGCTGACATGACAATTTTCAAACCCTCTGCAAAGAGAAGAACAAGAACACTCAGCAACCATTGATTAGAACTTTCTTCCTATCAGTACCCATGCATTAGTTCTTTTTTAATGGCAAAGGAAAGCAGTTTCTCATTGCTACATTTGATCAAAGAGAAAGGTGAAGCAAAGTTCACAGAATAAAACAGATGCCTAAAGCAAAGATAATGTAAAATAGAAGAAGAAATAATATGGCACACTTTGAGAGCCTGACAAGATTAGCACTGCAGTACACACTCATTTCAGTTTCATATACTTCCTTGCATATAGTTTTTGAAAGTAAGCCTAGTGGCAGTATTACTAAAGGTTATCTACGTTACAACTGGCCAAATTAGTCTGTGAGAATGAAGTTAACCATTCAGTGGAAGCCCATTTTTAATTGCTGAGGGCTGTTAGTACTGATTTTTCCAAATGCATATTTGGGTTTGTTTTTTTGTTAGTCACCAGAGTTATATTGTGTCATTTCTGTCCCTTTCAGGTTAAAAACATCATACATGAAGAAAAAATATGTAACACGTAAGAAAAGTAATCTAAAAAAAAATATATTTTACCTTAACACACCAAAGAAAGAAAAAGATTTTCAAGACATTTTCACATCTTTTTGTCCGGTCTGTACTCATAAGTTATGGAGGATCTTGTTGGTCTCAGCCCATCATTGATCCAGCCTGTCCGGATCCCTCTGCAAAGCCTCTCTACCCTCCAGCAGCTCGACACTGCCACACAACTTGATATTGTCTGCAAACTTACTGAGGGTCCACTCAATCCCCTTTTCCAGATAATTAATAAAGACATTAAAGAGAACCAATCCCAGTATCAAGCCCTGGGGGACACCACTCATGACCGGCCGCCAACTGGATTTCACTCCATTCACCACCACTCTCTGGGCCCAGCCCTCCAGCCAGTGTTTAATCCAGTGGAGAGTACTCCCATCTAAGCCATGGGCAGCCAGTTTCTCCAGGAGGATACTGTGGGAGACTGTATCAAAAGCCTTGCTAAAGTCCAGGTAAACAACATCTGCAGCCTTTCCTTCATCCACCAAGTGGGTCACTTTGTCATAGAAGGAGATCAGATTTACGAAGCAGGACCTGCCCCTTGTGAACTCGTGCTGGTTGGGCCTGATTGCCTGAGTGTCCTTCATGCGCTGCATAATGGCATTCAGGATGATCTGTTCCATGACCTTCCCAGGCACCGAGGTCAGACTGACAGGCCTGTAGTTTCCCAGATCCGACCCTTCTTGTGGATGGGCGTCACATTTGCTTGATGCCAGTTGGCTGGGAGCTCTCCAGATTGCTAGGATTCCTAGTAAATGATGGAGAGTGGCTCCACAAGCATTTCTGTCGGCTCCCTCGGTACCCCTTGTGTGGATCCATCTGGGCCCATAGACTTGTTTGTGTCTAGGTGATGGAGCAAGTCCCTCACCGCTTCCCTGTGGATTACAGGGCTTCATTCTGCTCCCTGACCTTATCTGCTAGCTCGGGGGTTAGGGTACTCTGGGGACACTGTATTCCACTGCTAAAGACTGAGGCAAAGAAGGCATTCAGTACCTCAGCCTTCTCTTCATCTTTTGTCACCATGTTACCTCCCATATCCTATAGAGGATGGAGGCTCTCCTGAGTCCTCTTCTTGATATTAATATAGTTATAGAAATTATTTTTATTTTTTTTAACATCAAGGGACAGGTTAAGTTCTAGCTGGGCTTTGGCCTTCTAATCTTTTCCCTGCATAACTTTATTACACCTTTATAATCCTACTGAGTGGCCTGCCCCATTTTCCAAAGGCCATAAACTCTCCTTTTTTCCCTGAGCAGTGATCCTATCTCTTTCTTTAGCCAGGCCACTCTTTTCCCCTGACAGCTCACTTCACTGCGCACAGGGACAGCCTACTTCTGTGCTTTTAGGTCTTCCTCCTTGAAAAACATCCAGCCTTCCTGGACTCCTTTGCCCTTCAGGTCAGCTTCCCAAGGGACTCTTGAAAAGACTAAAATCTGCCCTCCAGAAGTCCATGATGGCAGTCCTTCTGGCTTCCTTTCTCACTTCCCTGAGAATCAAGAACTCTATCATTTTGTGGTTGCTGTACCCCAGATGGCCTCCAACTGTTACATCCCCCACAAGTCCTTCTCTGTTTGCAAACAGAAGATCTAGTAGTGCTCCTTCTCTAGTTGGCTGCCTCACCAGCTGTGTCAGGAAGTTATCCCTGGACTATAACTATCCCAGGAAGTTATAACCTCCTAGACTGTTCTGTCTCAGTTGTATGGTATGCCCAGCTGATATCTGGTAGGTTGAAGTCTCCCACAAGGACAAGGGCAAGTGATCTTGAGACTTCTGTTAGCTACTTATGGAACACTTCTTCAACCTTTACATCCTGATTGGGTGGTCTGTAACAGACTCACACCACAGTAGCAGCTTTACTAGCCCTTTCCCTGATTCTTACCCATAGGCACTCAGCTCTTCTGTTGCCATCCAATATGTTCTGCATTCGTAATCCTCCCTAACATACAATGCCACTCCTCCTCTTCTCCTTCCTTGCCTGTCCCTTCGAAGAGCTTGTATCCATCCATTGCAACACTCCAGTCATGCGATTCATCCCACCACATTTCTGTGACGGCAACCACACCATAGCTTTTCATTTTCAAAAGATTCAGCTGTGCTGTGCTGTGTTCCCACTTTTTCAGAAAGTTCTTAAGGATGGAGATGCCAAATGGGTACCCCTTAGTGAGGTGTATCTGTTTCATAGAAGTGAAAGTTCAGACTTAGCTGCGTGTCCATGATGTCCTATTACTAGATCTTGATTACTCTTCAGATAATTTATTTTTAGGAAAAGGCTGTAAAAGAAACCTAGACAACATTTCTGGTAACTGCTTTGATAATATCTACTGATGCCAGATGTCTAAAGCAGGAGAAGCATTGCCTCTCAGTTGCTGCAGGCAGCTCAGGCAGGAAAAGAGGACAGTTAAATATTAGTGTAGTACTTAAATTCTGGTAGTTAGCAAACAAAATGTCTTAGTATATATAAAAGCTTGATCCTAGTTTTAATTTTGCCTCACAAGGCTCCCTACCGTATTGAAACAAACGTATGAATGTTTTATTCTGTGTGTTTGTGGTTTTCATTTTTCCATGTCAGCTTTGATTTGTTTCCAAAAGACTTCTCTTGCTTTGTTGTGACTGTGGATTGTTAGAGTAATGCTATTTCCTCTTGTCCTGATTTATTTTATTTTCTGTTTGTCTCTTATTTACTTATTTTTGTCTTTTTTATTTAATTTTTTTTGTCACTAATGTTCAGCATCTTAGAAGAGTTGCAGATTATACTTACTATTGTCCTCACAATGGGTGATTCCTCTCTTGTGATCTCACCAGTTGCCTCCCTAACTGGACAATTAAGCATTTTTTCTGGACAGCACACAGCAAAGTCTGACATATGTTTAGACCTCAAAGGAAGACTATATCTAATGGGTCAATTATCGAAGACATTTGAGGTGCTTCTGGCTTCTACAGTTTAAACTTTTGACAATTACTTCTTTATCTTTCTTGCTGCATTAAAATTTCCCATGCTATCACACAGTAAATATTTAAGCATTAGCACACATAAAAAGTTTCAATAGTTTATGTTTGGTATTTTCCTGCATGTGATGCATTCAGTGATGACAGGTGGTAAATATGGAATTTCTATGATAGATCTTAGTACATTATTACATACATTTCATATGTTAGAATGAGAAAACATGTCCTTTTACTACATTTTAAAGATATAATTTCCCATTTTCTGTTTTTTCTCTCCTAGACACTATTAAACAGTTGGGTTTTTTCCCTACCAAGATTTTATTGATCATATCAGACTATTTATGCTAATATATATAATATTTCCTGTCTGTAAATGTATTAAGTAGATTACATAAAACCAAACAAAAGGTTTGGAAAGTTATCTAATAATACCAGAGTGGCTTAATTAGAAGATTGTCATTTGACCTAAACAGAAACACCCCAGTCTCCAAAAAATGTCCTATTTTAAAACTAGCTAGATATGTATTTTGAAAGCAGAAACTATGTAAATCCTTCTTTTTCATTAAATTTTAAAATATTTTGAATATTATATTTTAAAATAATAATGTGTGTGCTACAGGCCATTCTTGAACAGCAAAATTAATTTTCTTTATAAAATTATCCAGGTGACTCTAAAACTTTATGCCAGCACTTTTTGGGCCCTGATTAAGACGGAATATTAACAGCACAAAATAAACAAAATATATATCACTCACCAGCCCATGAGTGAAGTCTGAAATGAAAACAGGACTCCTCAAAGAACTGATTTCCTATCCTTTTATCAATGGATTTATTAGCAGCTCCATGTATTGAACATAACAATGGGAATTTTTAGTGAGTTTTCCAGTGTGTGGAATGGGTGCTGAATGGCAATGCTGACATTCAGGAAGCATTTTCTAAACATAATGATTTCATCTGTAGTCACAAATGAACAATAACACACAGATTAAAAATATCATAAGAAAAACATGTCAAGCTGATAAGTTGATCAAAGGAGATTCTATTCTATTGAAGCAAATTAATGCATAACAAATTCAGAAGATGTCTATCACATCCTTTTTCTTATGAGCTGGAGATGGAAAGAGGCAGATGCATACTCCTGTTCAAGCAGGAAAGAAAGATCAAATAATTCTCATGGAGAATTTTAGAGGGGAATGAGTAATTTCTTACTCTTCATCTTTGTGAACAACTCATATTAAGTCCTGTGGTCACTCAATTTCAGGATGTTTTCAGATGGACACCTTTTCTCAGCATTCCACTTGTCTACCTTTCTTGATGTAGCTTGTATATAGCTATTCTTTCTTTATTTTGTCAGCATAGTACTAAATCTTCTTGATACCAAAGTTATTGAGAGTTCTTGGCATAGCAATTTCATGCTGTGACCTTAGCATGAACCTTCAATAAAACCAAGTGCTTTTTTCAAGATGAAGGCTCCCATTTCCCTGTCCTTCTTCTTTTTCCTGCCTTCCATGATTGGAAACTGTATTTCCAGGTGACCAATGAGGGCTACCTAAGGATCCAATCCCACTAGTTCACTGCAGCATGTCCAATGGGTAAATATAAATACAGCTTGGGAGACTACACAATGATTTTACAGCACAGTAGCAGAGAAATGCAAGAAGGCTGCATGCAAACTCCAGTCTATATGATTATATTTATGGATGTAGAATCCTATTCTACTAGATCAGAATCTGATGATACACATTTTTGGTTTTTTCCTACCATATATTCCCATGCAGATGTTATAGGAGATACAGAAAATGGTTCAGAGACTTGATAGATCATTTTTCAGTCCATACTTCTATGAAAATCTGAATAAAAATATCATTATATAGTAAACACCTACTATTTCCTAATATTGATTGAGAAGAATCTTTGTTAATAAAGGTTAGTCCCAGCATGGAATGTGTGAACATTTCAGCCTGCAAATTTTGAGGCAAACTTTAGCTGCATCTTTTACACTCTGCAATTGTATTTTCCTGAATTTTCTTATGACATCTCATGAAACTGATTCTTCATCATGAGGGCTGAGAAAGTATTTTAGAAGAGCTTGCTTTTATGTTGTGGATTGTAAATAATATGTTCCACTCTAGACTAGACTAGTAATGACTAATCTGCAACACTCCAAGCTCTTATTGTGGATGATACATATTTATCAAACACACTGAGGCTTTTATTCAGCTACCACCACTGTAAGATGTTTTATTGTTTTATACAATTACCATTATGAACAATCTGAAGAATATTGTTAGGGAGAAAATTTGTCACTGGTGCTGACTTTAGCTGAGTGTATCATCAGTATAGATGTAATATATGCAAAAATTCACAACATGTGAGTCCCGTGGCTGCTGTTCAAAGACTCATAGGATAGGGAAGAGTTCTTTTTTTTCTGGGGTGGTGGTGTTGTTATTTGATTGCAGCAAATAAGATTACCTAATACCATGAACTGATATAAAACACTATACTCAAAATGGAAGAAAATAGTATAAGCATCTAACAGATTTATGATTAAGAAGAAAATATAAAAATGAACTGACTAAAATTAAATTTCAATAGAAGAATATTGATTTATGTATTTTACCACTTTTACTGAAAGTGCTTTGACCTGGTGATAAAGTGAGCCATCTTCCGTGGAAACAAAACCTAACAAAATCATAACCTAACTATATCCAAGCTTAGTTCTGTATGACTACAATTCCTCTTCTGTAAATGTGACTCTGGTCATTTTATGTAGCCTCCTTATTGAACAAAATATAGAATTTATACTAGCATTGTCATTCAGTTTTCACTTAAATTCTCACTGAGGTCTAAATATTTCTATTTAGGAGACCAAGCCAGACCAGCCTTATCTGAGCTTGTACAAACTGCTGAGGATTTATGGCATGAAAATAATGACTATGTCTTGTGAGAATTCTGCTTTAAGGCTTGAAGTAGGAAGATAGCCATGATAAGATTTAAAAACAGAAGTTAAACTGCCTCTTCTTTGTTGAATTACAAATAAATGGTCTTGTGTATTTTAAATGTTTAATTTAAACAAAATAAATTAGAATTTACACTTTACACTTTTGTATGACTTGCTGACTTTTTCCTGATGGTGAAGAAGAGTTATTCAGGAGTGAATACTGTTCTCCTAAAACATGCCTCCTCCTAAAAATGCTACATTTGATTACAAAAAAATTAGATTTTTGCAATTTTCAATTAATGGAGCAGAGGAAGAGCGAGCAGAGGAACACGAGCATTTATATACACAGGAAGGCTAAATTAATGAGTGACAAATTCCCTGAGGGTGCCACAGTTAGACCATGATGTGAAAGAAAACACAAACACTTAGCAGTTGATTACATATCAGCATACTTTAGCTCCTGAGTTGCAGGTGAATCTGCTGGCTTAGTCCTGAGGCCTCACTGGTTGTAGGATAAATACACGCTCCATTTCTCATAATCTAAACACAGTTTTTTTGGCATTCTTTGTTCTGTACAAAGATTGAAATGTTGCATTTTACCTCTAATCATAATGGTGCTCATTAGAATTTGTATTCCCATCTAGGAAACTATCTAAAAGCTATTTCTATATCTATATACCAAACATGTATATATGTTCATATATATAAATGCATAGAATCATAGAATTGTCTAGGTTGGAAGAGACCCTTGGGATCATCGAGTCCAACCATCTACCCTACTCTACAAAGTCATCCCCTA